>PIJE02000240.1:394934-419934 GCA_002895965.2 Coryphaenoides rupestris | reverse complement strand
ACCTGACCATATGGAAGTTGTAGATCTTGGAGACTAAGAGTGTGTGTGTGTGTGTGTGTGTGTGTGTGTGTGTGTGTGTGTGTGTGTGTGTGTGTGTGTGTGTGTGTGTGTGTGTGTGTGTGTGTGTGTGTGTGTGTGTGTGTGTGTGTGTGTGTCTTTTATTTGAGTCTCGAATGAATACGTCCCATTTATTAGGATTTTGGAAAAAGCGTTTCCTTTGAGCTACATCTTGTTGCATTTTAATGCGTTTGAACTGGTTAAAGGAGCCAGTTTATTCCTGTAGCTTCTAGCCTCCTCATAGCTTATAGCTAGCATAGATGAGATATCTTTCAAAGGGCAGCCTCCATCCCTTCCTGATATGTTTTGTTATTGATCCGAATATAGCGGTTACTCTAGATTGGTGCTTGATGACAACTTGACAAGACAGAGAGTGCATCGTACTTCACTTCCATTCATTTCAAACTCTCCAAGATGCTGATATAGCTTGGTTGTCTTTTAGACCTTTAATCTTGAATCTGGTAAAGCAAGAGACATTATATATAATTCATGACTAAGGGTCGGGGCTACTATCATTTTAATTCATTTGACTCTTAAATCCTAAATATTTTAGACCTTCGTTAGCCCAAATAAATAGAATTTGGCCTAAAGCCCGACGAATGCCAGATCTTTGCGTCCGTTGCCGATCCTGAGTCCTAGCCCAGCGATTACTGATGTTTTGACTGAAAAAGTGCCAATTTTCAAATACATATGAAAAACATCCATTTTAACTTAACCTTAATTTTAGGTGTAAAAGCTCTACAGAGTTGAGCCACAGGGTGTCCTGACCCTGTCAACAAGTTCAGATGTAAAGGAAGACTGTAAAAGAACGTGGAATAAATGAAACATCACTTTAACAGAGGAAAAGGAAGCAGTGGGATTACTATTTTTTGGAATGAGTCAGGCCAACACACTCCCACTCGCCCAATAAGGGAAGGAGAAACGGATAATACCATAGACTGTATATAGATGATACGCACCCAACACCGATTTAATCCAACATATAATAAATGTAATAGTTATGCCTGTGATGCGCTCTGTACATATCCATATGCACATGCAGAGAAATAGACAGCTATGCTGTTCTCAGCTCCTCTGCCGGGAAGCAGAGACTGTGGTAACTAAGCTTTGGATAACAAATAATGAGTCGCAGTTCTCCACGGTCATTATTGCATTGTGTGTTTATAATAAGTGTTAAGTGTTATTTTACTCTTTGTGTCTGGATTGTTTATGAAAATGATGCGATTGCCAATTGGCATGACTGATTCCCTTGGGTTACTGGCAAAAACCAACATGTCATCTGCATAAATAGCCATCTTAGGATGACTAATTCCAAGTTCTCCCCCTTCTAGTGAGAGCAGTAGTGTGGAGTGGTAGGTTTTAGGGAAGGGAATGGACCAGGCTTTTGACCTAATAGCTTCAGCTGCTCCAATGCTATCAAAAACAAAAGAGAAAGTGGGCAAACTTGTTGTGGGATTTTGATAGGATAAAGAAGGAAGAATCACTTTCATTCGTAACTACCGAAGCTATGAATGCATGAAATCTATTTAACGAAATATGGGCCAAATTCAGATTTTTCAATTGCAATCTAGCATAGTTATATTCCGTTCCATATGGTCAAAATCTTTTTTTCTATGACCAGTGATAAGGCAGCTGCATTTTTTTCTGTCTCGTGCCACAAAGAATTAAATAAGCTGACCTTCTGTTTGGATTAGAAGTGCAGCCTCAGCGTGTCAGCACAGCTGGCAGAGCCTCCTCGCTCATTTTAGAGTGACTTGGTCAGCGAGGGGGGGGAATAAAATGCATTCGAAACAATGTTTTATTTATTTAGCTTGTTATCCTTTTATTGTGCTAAAAATACAGAATACGGTCCACTTGATTTCGGATGAAGAAGGACAAATGTAAGAAGTCTACGTTTGTGAGAAGAGGAGAGGAGAAGTCTGCAAAATGATGGTGTTTAAAAATGTTTATTGAATTTCTTTCGTCATGTTTCATTACCTAATTGGATCGCTGTATGAAACATGATGGCTGGCCCATTAATTACATTTGTTGGTCAAAAGAGAGTATTGACCCCATAAAAATGATATAACCATATTAACAGAATGGTGACATCAATATACTCTCCGTTTCTCCTCTTGCAATGTCAACATAACGTTTTGTAAATAATGTGACAAATATATTTTTAGTTTGAAATGGTTTCATAATGACAAATCTGTTATTTCGAGTAAAAGTCCATAGAAGTCTGGTCATTCATGTTTAGCTGATATTAACTCGTCATCTTATTGATGTAGATGTAAGATGTAGAGGGATGTGCCTCTACAACCAAAGTTATGTTACATTTGTAAATGTGGAAATACTTCCAATACTAGGTCTTTGTTTTGACAGTTATCACACATGATCTCTGGTCAAATGGTGCTGCTTCCTGTCCGAGGGAAACTTAATCCGGCACATCCTCTTGTGTTTGTGAGTGAATCCACAAGACAGTCATTGGATATTTTTGTCATTTCTTGCTCGTACTCCTTACTTTACTTGTTGTCTTAGCGACAAGACACACCATTTACATAACGTCAATAGAAACGCTGACATAATTAAGTCCCAGGCAGGCCAACTCCTGAATGACTTATACCCAGCCCAGTTAATTCATCAGTCGTGGACCCGTTGCTGCACCGATATGTACATGACCTACAATTAGACAGTAATGATTAAAATAGGACAGAGGCACCTACTTTTGAAATATTGGCGCCCCGATATGACGCTAGTTTAATAAATCAAAAAAGCTACTTTCTGGCCTACATACGAAGGAATGCAATGTATAGTGCAAGGAACCAGGTGCAGCACCAAAGACAGATGGTAGAACCACCGAAGTACGCACTGTACTCACGCAAATGTATGCAATTATAGCATACTAATATTGTAATGTCCCTAAACATTAATAAGCCACATTGTATTTAGTGCTTTAGAGTACTCATGGTAAGATTAATACAGGCCTATATATGAGGGTCCCGAATATTCCAACTTTCCAAAATTGAATTCACGTAATTTTACAGCTTGCGACTCCTTTAAATCTTTATGAATTGTGTTCTCAAGTGACCTGAGCTGTATTTCAGTCCACCCAGACATAAATTGTACTTGCTGTACGTGAGATAAATCAATAAATAGACAGAAAGATGGATGGATAGATATAGATAAGACTTTTTTTAATCCTCAAACGGAAATCCATGCGTTACAGCAGATAAAGTGGACAGACCAGTGCGGATAAAGACAAAATAAGATGACGCGAATACAGATCAGTATGTTCTTTCAGCATGTACAATAATGTGTAATAAAATATGTGAGGTGAGGTGTAAAGAACAGCAGAGCAGAGAGACAGACACGTGGTCCGGTCCAGTCGGGGGCTCACGGCGCCAGCGGCCTCCCCGTCGAACACGAACTAACTAACCAACCTCCCCTTCCCGCCCGCCGGAGCGATGATGCGGCGGCGGCGGTGGAGGAGGAGGCGGCGGCGGAGGAGGAGGAGGACTGCCCCGTTAAGTTAGAGGGTGCCTGTTTCCCCCCCCCCCCCCCCCCCAGACTGCCGTGCCCTATCAGGCGGAGCGGCGAAATGAGCGTTCCCTGACAAAATGAATACAGTAATTAGGGCTGATTCGTTGGCACGGCGCCAATCCTCCAGCTGACTGGCGTCTCGCTCGGTTAATTACAGCCCTGCCCGTCCTTAGCGCCACAACGCCGGGGAGATGCGCGGTCAGAAGGCAGAAAGCCTAAAAACTCCCCTTTTTTCTTTCTGTTTTTCTTTATTTATTTCTTTTTCTCTTCTTCTTTTTCGTTCTTTGTCGTTTTTTTTGTACCCTCCTCTCTGAAGTTGTAGTTGTGTTGTGCAGTGGTGGTCTCCTGAAAGGCGCCGCTATTGATTTCCCTGGCAGCGGAGGCGGCCGCGGGCTGACGGAGGAATGCGTGCGGCGGGTAGGGTGGGCTGGTAGGGGGGGGTGGTGGGGGGGTACAGACGGGGGATCGGGGGGGTGGGTGGCGGTGGAGAATCCAGAGGACAGTGGCTCACCTGTCTGGAGGGAGAGTATCGTCTGACTGAGAGATGCTGGTTGGGGTGGGGGAATAGGCCTCCATATACGCTGATGAATCTGATGCTATATAGATACAAAATGTTTATTTTTGTGATGTTATTTTTGTAACATGAATATTAATGAGTATTATTATTATGTTTATTGTGCGGATGGTCATTATTATGATGATGCAGATGGCTATTATGATGATTATTATGATTGATGATGCTTCATAATATCATAATCATAAGAATAATCTCTTTATCGTGGCTACACGGTGGTGGAGATACAGTAACCATCATATATATATATAGGACATGAAGAGGACAAAGAGCCTCCATGCCCCCAAGGCAGTACGCATCGGTTACACGTCTATTAATATATCCAATATCCTACATTCAAAAAACACATCTTCCGAGCCCTGAGTGTGCCCATGAGATGTGTCGCTATCTCTAGCTCGACGTCTATATATATTTAGTTCACTTTGTATGGAAAGTGTCCCCAAAGCAGCTGCCGGTTTTAGACCGTGACCACCAACGAGCGAAACACAAAACAAACAAACGAAGCACTGGAATTGGCTACACTACGCCCGGCGGGCTAGCCCACGGTTAGCATGTCCGTCCGCTTACGTTAGCGCAGAGCAACCCCTCTGCTGCCGCTGAAGTGAGCAATCAGCTTCTTTTAGTGCCACCTTTCAGCCAATGGGGAGGGGGGGGGGGGCACAAAATAAAATATAACTCCTGTTCCCAGTGAAAAGTGTGTGTGTGTGTGTGTGTGTGTGTGTGTGTGTGTGTGTGTGTGTGTGTGTGTGTGTGTGTGTGTGTGTGTGTGTGTGTGTGTGTGTGTGTTGTGTGTGTGTGTGTGTGTGTGTGTGTGTGTGTGTGTGTGTGGGGTTGTCTTTATTAGCATTGCACACTCACTGTAAATGAATGTAAGGGCTGACTTTGTCTTAAACCCCCCGCTCAATAATCTACCCTCTTGCTGACGCACATACTTGAATGACGCAGCCATTTTGACCCTGGACCGCCCACCCCAGTCAGCAGAGAGAGAGAGAGGGGCCGTGTGTGTTGTGTGTGTGTGTGTGTGTGTGTGTGTGTGTGTGTGTGTGGTGTGTGTGTGTGTGTGTGTGTGTGTGTGTGTGTGTGTGTGTGTGTGTGTGTGTGTGTGTGTGTGTGTGTGTGTGTGTGTGTGTGTGTAAACTGTACGAGAACAGTAGTACTTTCTTTCATCATTATGTAAAAAGTAAGGAAGAAGGCGCACATTTAATGATGAAAGGCTGATTGCATTGACTTTATTAACTATTGCTGTATCTCATCTCCTTGTGACATGAATGCCTTTTTTGAACAGTGCAGAAAACGGTTGTATTTGCAAAAGGTCACTATTGTCTCTGCGGTGTGATTCATAAGACTGGTAAATTGGAAACGTGTTTTATTTCCTGGTCGCTTTTGTAATCGGGGGGACATCGTGTAACTCTGGTGTCACAGCACATCGGTCTGTTTAACTCAGCAGGTAGGCACAAGGTAGTCTCCTATTCTTCACAAATGCCGTCGCATCCACAAGTCGTGTTATTCTGTGCTCCACAGGAAACCGCACACACACACACACACCACACACACACACACACACACACACACACACACACACACACACACAAAAGGATTTGTCGGGCGGGGGGGGGGAACAGGGGGGGGGGGGGGGTGTCCATCTTTTTCCTGTGTGTTCTCCTATATGCTTACCAGCCAATCATCTGGGCCCGCCGGACTCGGAGTCGCCCCTCCTCTGTGTTACAACAAACCACATATTTTGTACACGGCCACATTCAAAACCACTCCACTGCGCAAATATGTCGTGTGTGTTCGTGCATGCGTATTGTTCTAGCAATACAATAAATCAGACTCTTTGAATGGGCGTGGATAGAATTAGGGTCTGTACCCAAAAATGGAAATGGTCAAATCATCGTTTCAGAGAGCCCGTGGGGCGACTCAAATGATGCTAATGCTGCCCTGGGAGGCGTATTTCAAGTTGGCTCTAATGAGAGATCTAAACATATTTAAAAAAACCTTGAAGGGCCAAAGTGCCGCGACAGCGATCTTTAAAATGAGCCACTGCTTGTTCCTGTCCCTCCGTGCTTCAGATCACTTTATGAAGGAGCATGAATATCAGTTTGATTAGCCAATATCTTTAAATGTTATGGTCGGATTTCACCTCAATTTATTCTGTAACCCTGTCACCATAGTGGCAGGTAAAAATGTAATAATGATATAATGATGATTTTTTTTATTTTACCAGAAATCAAACAATTTAATTGAACTGACAATTCGTAGTTGACTGGCTTTGTGGAATAAATTAGTGCGGTTTCAATGACCAATAGGAAAAGTGTTATAACGTAAGGCTTTAATTAGTTGTCTTTATTGAGTCTGTGAAAGTCTGTGAATTTGCCATTTCTTTGTCACATGACAACATTCCCCCCCTCCCCCTCGGGGTACCTTGGTTTGTGCTATTCTGCCTCTCTGCCCCCCCCCCCCCTCCCTCCTCGCCCATTTGAGCTTCTTCTGCTGTGGGTGGTCTTGTGGTGGGAGACACAGGCTGCGCTTCAGGTCAGGTTTCAAACTGGGGAGGGGGGGGCCACTCCTTAGCTCTCTCTCTCTCCTCTCTCTCTCTCTCTCTCTCTCTCTCTCTCTCTCTCTCTCTCTCTCTCTCTCTCTCTCTCTCTCTCTCTCTCTCTCTCTCTCGGGACCTCCTCCTCTTCCAAGCAGTCAACACAGTTCTCTGCTTACCTCTGTTGCTCAGCACCAGGTCTGCCGCTGTTAGAGTGACTTCATCTACTTCATCAGATTTAATCATGCAAACCCTCATTTAATGTAGAGGCAATATTTGACCCTTTATCGATCGAAATCAAAACAAAAATCTAGCATGTATATAGTAAGTAAATTATTAACCTGATATTGCCTGAAATGAATAAGGAAATGGGAATAGGCAAGGTTTTGCAGAATTTTCCTTAGTTGCATTACATTCTGTTATTATTTTAAAATGTGTTGCATTGTATTACATTCAACTAGTTAACGACAGTCGTGGTTTAGTCAGTCAATCAACAAAACAGCAAAACATTAACCCTTTTTAGTGGGCAGTTGATGACATTATTGGATCACGTTTTCTTTTAGGATGAATGTGATTTTCAAACACATGACAGTGAGTCATGTGATCAGATGGGAACGCCCCATATCTGCCCTATATGGCAGATTGTGTCCTGCATGTCCTATCAGACACATGAAGGCTGTGGCTTTTAGGTCAGCCTCACACTTATATATATAATAGCTTTCAGTTTTCTGGTGGAGGATAGTGAAGTATGGATGTTCAATGTTGTGTTTGTCTAAAAATTGCAAGACTTTGACTTAGCGGAGGCTGCTCCTTTGCCTATTCTAAACCATAACCCCCCCATGCTGTCCCATAACGTTATTACATCTCAATTACATGCGGCTGTTACATTGTTGTTACATTGCTTTGTACACAGTGACTTGTGGAATTACGTATTTGTAACAGGACATGTTCTTTGTATGTTTTAACTGATAGTGAGATGAATATTAATTTTCCCTCCTGCTGGGTCAACTGTGTGTGTGTGTGTGTGTGTGTGCGTGTGCGTGCGTGCGTTATTTTTAGACTGGGACCCCCCCCTCCCCACCCCCCACCATGTTGTTCCTCCTGCTTACCCTAATGAGTCAGTGTCTGTGAATGCAGCCGTGCATGGACTGCACCACTCTCCATGTGCCATGGGAGCCTGCCACAGATAGGACGACGCCAGCTATACACACATGCACTGACTCCACTCCCCATATCTTTTCCATATCTTATGCTGTATGTAATTGCTCAACAATTATGATTTAGTCCTGCACGCTTGTGCATAGTTACTTGATTGATGCGGGAGCACATATGCGCCGGGGACCGCAGCCATGTCTCATAAAAAGGACACATGTTGTGGTCTGTTCAGAACGGAGAAAACATCTCTCTTCTCACAAACGTGTTTCCAAAAGCAACAGGGATTCAAAGAGCTCGTGTACAACACGCCCATGGTGCTCATTTCATGTGAGCTCACCGAATGACACGACAATTCCCTCGCTGCAAAGTGCAAACTTCTGTTTTCCGTGTATTTCGGGAGCTTTGTTGGAGTCCCTATGGTGTTCATAGGAAGTCCTTTTCTCTGATTGTTTTGCTTTAAATATAATTAACGCCTAACACAAGATGATCCCAATGACTGTTGGCATCCTCATGGCAAGCTAATTCCCCGACATGGTACCACCTCAACTTTGGCGCGACTCTCTCGACTCGCAACTCTCTTTTGGTACCAGGTGTTCGTTTTGCACTGCAGATATAGTACGCCCTCAATTTAGCTGGTCGTCATAGCGACGTCGTCTTCAACGCCATGCAGCAGCTCCCCCTGGATCCTTTCATCGCCAACCAAAGAGATGAACTTCTGGACCTCCTCAACTGACCTCGGCGTGGTTTTGCAGGTTGTCATTTCTCCCGTGATAGAAAAGCTTTGCGGCTGCTACTGTAGCCTGGCTATTTAAAAATGGCGGGTGTGTGTGCAGGCTGTCCCGCCTCGCATAATGATGTCACAGTGACACAATGACGCAATAACACAGCGACGATTCTCTCCAAATCTTCAAGTCACCTTTAGGAACCTTGACAGAAGTGCTCCCAAAAAAGTACCACGTACCAAGGTACCAAATTTGGCCAATGGAAAACCCAAAAACCAGTGAGTTGAACCGAGTTGAGTGGGTACCATGCAGTGGAAAAGCGCCATAACATTAGTCACAGTAACCTAGTTTGACGGAACACGTGGTACACGTGGAGATACTTTGTATCTCTCGCTTTTTCTTCGTCTCTCTCCATCTCTCTTATGTCCTTTGTCTGTCCCCTACCTGTCTGTCACTGTCGGTTAAGAAAGGAACTTCAAGTGGTGTGTTCAAGTGGTCTCATGCATGACGAAGGATCTGCTCAGGACCTCTGATTTCATGATGTGTTTAGCACTGGAAATCTCAGCCGCAATTTCCAGAAGGCGTAACACGCGCAATAGCATGTGGTAATGCATTCACATAAATTGTCTTTTTGCATTGTGCAATGTACACTAGATTTTACCTTTATTTAGCCATTATACCGTACAATACCCCCTCGCGGGTCAGAAATACACAAAAGCAAATGTATTTATGCAATACACGTGTATGGTGAGATGATGAACAATCGATACAAGGTCGAAGGCCACCACACCATGCCAAAGGCAATGCAATCCCATCGACACGCAGAGGGCAACAAGGCCTTTGCGTTTTTTCCTGTGAACGAACAGGTCTGGCGAGGGCCACGCACACACACACGCGCGCGCGGTCCGCCCTGCAGCAGCGGGGGGTGTGGTGGGGGGTGGGGTGGAGGTTCCGTGTGCTCCGGTTGCATTGTTGCGTGTTCCAATTTGCGCGGCTGGCTGCGTCGCGCGTCGCAGGTTCCGGTCCCAGAGCTGCCGCTAAAAATAGCTCTCTGGTGGACCACCGCGCGGTCGCCCGGCAGCCAAACGGCCCGTGCCCGCGATTCATAGCTAATTATGATCCGCCCCGCCCTTCCCCCCTCCCCCCCCCCCCCTCGTCCTCTCTCACCTGCACGGCACGCCCCCCCCCACTCCCCCCCCCACCCCCCCCCCACCCCCCACCCCTTGCCCGCCCGCCGGGGGAGCCCGGGATGCAGTCTCGAGCGGCCTCGGCTGATTGATGGTCTTGTCTGGTCTGGTCGTGCTGAGGGAGGGGGGGGGGGGGTGGGGTGAGTGGGGGGAGGGGGAGGGGTACATGTCTCTGAGCCTCCTATACAACGGTCACCCTTTTGTCCTTTAATGTTCTGCCCCAATCCACCCCCCCCCCCACCCTCTCCCTCTGCAGACGCTACTACCGGTGAGGGGGGAGGGAGGGGAGGGCCGGGCGGAGGATAGGGATGCTGGACTCATCTCTGTGTGTGTGTGTGTGTGTGTGTGGTGTTTGTGGATTGGGTGGCGGCGGAGTGGGATGGGGGGGGGCTACTAGAGAGGTTGACCTCATTCCCAGAAAGACTATCCGAAGCGGAGGGTGTACGACGGGGGTGTTGTGTGTGTTTGTGTTATTGTTGTGTTTGTTGCTTGATGCTGTCATCGCAGGTTCTGTGAAATATATATATATATATATATATATACTGTATATATAGAGAGAGAGAGAGAGACCACCAAACAATGAGATAGAGCTCTCTCTCTCTCTCCACAGAGCGAGACAGTGAATGTCTTGACAGCAGTCGGTGACGACGGAGTCTGGTCGTGTTTACATAATTCCTGTCATTGTCCCCCCCCCCCCCCCCCCCCCAGCCCTTCCCGCGCCCCCGAGTCTGCCTCTCGCGGTGACGTAGAGGAGGCTTGGGCTACACAGAGAGTACACACACACACACATACACACGCACACACACAGCGTGGCATTGGGCCACAGAGAGACACAGTGCCACGGAGGCGGTGTGGTCCTCATGTGTGTTCCAGGCCGGTCCCCTTTAAAAAGGGAGGAGAGGGCGAGCCACTACTCTGTACTCGGTCAAACACAAAACACCTGGGGGATTATCTCACCCCCCCTCCCCCCCACCCCCCTGCTGCATACCCATCTGTTTTGTAGCCTGTGTGTGTGTGTGTGTGTGTGTGTGTGTGTGCGCGTGCGTGCGAGCAATTTTGTCATACTTTATTAAATACGGACAGGACAGTGTGTGGTAATGTCTCGACAACTGATGGATCCATTGCAATGCGCAATCGCACACACGCACGCACACGCACACGCACACACATAGCACGCACACACACACGCACGCGCACGCACACACATAGCATGCACACACGCAGACACGCAGCGGCCCTGTGCGCGCGAGTGTTTTGAAGGGAAGTCTCTATAAAAGGGTTGAGGAGAGTTGGAGAGAGCTGAGAAGGGGCTGTGATGTCGTTGCGATGAGGCGCTGTGCAAGTAAAATGCTAAAAGCCGCCGTTAGCTCTCTGCCCCGTGGTATGCTCCGAAGACGCTAGCTCCTCCGCGTCGCTCCTTGTGACGTGTCACCTCCTTTCTTTCTCTTAGCTCTTCCTAAGCTGTTTAGATTATTTTCAGATTCACACACACACACACACACACACACACACACACACACACACACACACACACACACACACACACACACACACACACACACACACACACACACACACAGTACCTACCTACACATACACACATACACACATGAACATGGGCACACACACATGAACACAGGCGCACACATGGGTACACACACACACAGGAACACGGGCGCACACACACAAACACACACGCACACACACACCGTAATACAGTTAGCATGCAGTGAGTCACTTTCAACGTTTTGAGTCCCCCCCCCACGTCCCCGTCAAAACACATACACACCCAGCAGAGCAGCACCACCCTCACCAAGTGAACGCTAAGCCCCCAAATAAAACATTCATTTGTTGGATTCGAGCCTGACGGGACAGATGTGCACGCCAGCACACACACACACACACACACACACGCACACACACGCACATCGACAGAAAGGGAGAGGATTACCAAGGATAGCTACGAATCATGTTCTACCCAAACGCATAACTTGTACCTGGGGCGCGTGTGTGCGTGTGCGTGCGTGTGTGTGTGTGTGTGTGTGTTAATGTGTGCGTGTTAATGTGTGTGGGTGTTAATGTGTGTGGGTGTGGAAGAGCAGGGTGATCTACTTGCGATGGCAGCACCATCGGTCAGACTCTCCCCCCCACCCCCCCCACCCCCGAGTTCAAGAGCTGCATGCACTTAGCGGCCCTCGCTAGCCGCTAGCTGCTCCGGGGACCGGGGCACCCAACCACACACACGCAGGCTCCACATGAAAAGATGCATTGTCTGTGTCCTTGCCCGCCCGGCACCAGAGTGGGGAGTGGGATGGGGGTAGGGGGCGGGGGGGGGGGGGGGGGGGAGGTGGGAGCTGCCCTCAAAACTTAAGAGAGGAAGTGGCGTCATTTTTTTTTTCTTTCTCCGCGTCGGTCATAAATGGCTTGTTTGTGTGCGTGGGCCGTGTGCTCCTGGAGGGCCGGGGCGCGGGGCCCAGTGTTCAAGGCACACTGCTCCAGGAGAAAGACCCTCTCTACGGACTCCCGGCCGGACCCCCAGCCACGCTCGCTCTCACTCCACTGCCTTCTTTCTAATCTTTCACTCTACGTCTTCCTCTATAGCACTGCCTGTGTGTGCCTGTGTGTGCGTGCGTGTGTGTGTGTGTGTGTGTGTGTGTGTGTGTGTGTGTGTGTGTGTGTGTGTGTGTGTGTGTGTGTGTGTGTGTGTGTGTGTGTGTGTGTGTGTGTGTGTGTGTGTGTGTGTGTGTGGATACAGGCTTGCTGCCCCCATGGAGTTCTGGGCTCTGTTCCAGAACAGGAAGCAGTCAGGGGCGGGCAAGAGAATCTTTCTCTCTCTCTCTTTCTTTCTCAAAACTCAGCAGTGCATCGTGGTTGACTTCTCTATGTGTGTGTGTTTGTGTGTGTGTGTGTTCTGACTTCACCTGTGTGCCACCCTGCCTGGTAATATTAAGTAATAGGTAACATATTTTAGCATCTTTTTCAGATGCAAGTCATAGATTAACTCTTGTCAGGTTAAACCACTGATAGTAAATAATATGCTCTTACTGTGAATAATATTTTACGCTTTTTTTGACTAAACATCGGCAAAAAAAAAGGAAAAATAGCAATTTTTTTCTCAATGTTTCTGTTTCTTGTTCTGAATAGGATATTGCATATTTTGTTATAACTTTGCATTATTCATAAAAAAATCCCCAGAGAAAAGGAATTACAGGAGGCGTATCCCTTGTTCCCACAAGGTCGATACCGTCATGTCTCCTCCCGTCCCTCCTCTATCTTCCTCTCCTCTCCTCTTTCCTCTCCTCTTCCTCTCCTCTACTCTCTTTTCCTTTTCCTTTTCCTTTTCCTCTTCCTCTTCCTCTTCCTCTTCCTCTTCTCCCTCTCCTCTCCTCTCCTCTCCTCTCTCTCCTGCCCTCGCTCGGACCACACCAACACTCCTTTTAACAGCCCGCCGTGCCCCTGCTGCTCTGTTCCATGTAAGGAAGAGGGGGAGAGACACAATGGAACGGTCCGACCCTTGACGTTTAGCACCCACACACGCGCTGCTTTTTTAAAGAGCCATTATTCATGGCTCAGACCTCCACCTAGAAGATAGGGATTTATGCACTCGAGGTCTCTCTACATCAATTTCGAGCAGCGTCCAATGGCATTACCAGGCATGTGTGTCTGTGTGTGTGTGTGTGTGTGTGTGTGTGTGTGTGTGTCTCTAACTGGTCACACATGGCAACATCTGCTTTTTTCTGCTGTGTGTGTGTATTTGTGTGTGTGTGTGTATGTTTGTACATGCATTCTTGCTTGTGTGTGTGTGTGTGTGTGTGTGTGTGTGTGTGTGTGTGTGTGTGTGTGTGTGTGTGTGTGTGTGTGTGTGTGTGTGTGTGTGTGTGTGTGTGTGTGTGTTGTGTGTGTGTGTGTGTGTGCGCGCGTTAAGTGCCGGTGTTCACTGTGTACGAGGGCCTGGGGAGCCATCTTGTTCCAGGTTAACGGTGTTATGTTGAAACCAGATGTGTGCGTGTTCTTTTTGTTTCCTTTTATTTTTTATTTCCCCCCCCACCTCCCCAACCAACCCCTCTTTGTCACATGATGTCGTTGAGGTCTTCTCAACTCGACGGCTTACAGAAATATTTTGACACAATGCCGTTAACCGTTGCTCGGGGGTTGAGAGGTGTGTGTGTGTGTGTGTGTGTGTGTGTGTGTGTGCGTGTGCGTGCACACACCGACATGCAACGATGCTGCGGTAGCCATCACCCGATACGTACTACGCTCGGTGAAGGAACGTGTGTATGTGTGTGTTCATATTATAAACATGTGGGGAAACACTACACACACATTGTGGAATGCATACTGTTGTGTACTATGTCCACTGTGGCTCTGGTTAAAGTACATGATGCGTCCTCACGTGTTGCATTTATGATGTAGGCTATTTAGTCGTATGTAAACCTCTAACATTAAATATCTAACATTTCCATGCTCTGAATCTGCAAGGGAACTCTGCTGAACTCTGTCGGCCCACTTGTCTTTGGACAGTTTGTTTTTGTATTGAAAGCGGTCAATGTAAATGTTTCATCCCTGTCCTCACAATCATGATTCATGATTCACAATTCATGATTCAATGCTACACGTCACTCCCTCTCTCTTTCAGCCCAACGCCATGTATGTTATTACTGTCTCACTCTCTATAAAGGCAACAAAAGCGTATATATTTCTATATAATCTCTAAAGTAATTGTTGTTGTTTTTTGTGTCTTGTAGGACCTTCGGAAGCAGGTAGCTCCTCTGCTCAAGGGTTTTCAGGCAGAGGTGAGCATTACAACATATTATTACTTACTTCATCCCTCTATCTCCATAGCCTGATGCACTTAGAAACTGTGTTGTTCTAGTTGTTGTCATTTCCTTTCAAGACAACAATGTCGTCCCCTCCCTACACACACACACACACACACACACTCCTGAACACCTCGTAAACCTTGACATGGTCTGTCTGGGTGGTTGCTTGCTAGACTTCCTGTCTGTGTGTGTGTATATGTGTGTATGTGTGTGTGTGTGTGTGTGTGTGTCTTTCTCTCCCTCTCTTCCTCCTTCTCTCACACTCTTCCTCTCTCTCTCCCCCCCCCTCTTCCTCTTTCTCTTTCCCTCTCTCCCTGTCTCTCTCTCTCTTCCTCTTCCTCTCTCTCTGTCTCTCTGTCTCTCTCGCTCTCTCTCCCTCTCTCTCTCTCTATCTCTCTCTCTCTTTCTCTCTCTCTCTCATTAGAAGTGTCCTCTTGTGGCACACTGTTTCTCGCTGGCAGCTGTTTTTAATTTGCAAACTGGTGGGGAAAATAATAAATACACGACAACAAGGAAAAAGGCTGTTCGTTATCAAAGCATTGTTAGAAGAACAACAGAGCCAGCGCACACACACACACACACACACACACACACACACACACACACACACACACACACACACACACACACACACACACACACACACACACACACACACACACACACACACACACACACACACAAGAGAGCGCCGGGATGCCACCTCCCTGCCCGAGGAGGTGTTGTCATTTGAAAGGGAGCCCAGTTACCCCAGTTGTGGTACAGCGTTCGTTATGCAGGGCTGGAGTGCTCCCTGTGCTCACTAAGTGGCGTGATGATGGGTGGGTCTGGTCGGGGGTGGGAGGGGCCAGAACACTCCCCCCCCCCCCCACCCCCCCCCACCCTCATCCCCCTTCCCTTTTCCCCCCAAACACTCAACGTGCCTTTCGTCTGGGATATCGGAAGAGAGTTTCTTTATGCTAAATAGAATGTTAAGCTGTAGGATAAGACGTGTCTTCAGCTGTGACTTTTTTTTTAATTATTATTATTATTATCATCGTTTAATATTGAGAAGGAGGGATTTAGATTCGAAATGGAAAATAGGCGGCATTCTCTGGAGTCGCGTGTCTTGAATGATTACAGCCTAGCACGCTGATTCATAATCATCAATTATTCATTGAAAGAGGAATAATTAAAACAGTGAATGAATCCGTACTTGTTTTTACATGTGACATTTAACCAGTCAGATCATTAAACGGGCTGTTAAATCTGAAATTTAACTTCAATATTCAATATTAAGCGGCAGGATGTATTAACCAATTTGTAAAAGGATCTTACAAAAAAATATTAACGTTAAAAAAACACATAAAAAAATATTATGACATTACATCTTTTTGCAAATTGCATATATTCACACTAAACAGCCTAAAATGTGTATCATAATGCTGCTACAAACATGATACATTTACAGATTTTTTTAAACTACTATTTAATTCATCCCCTCACAAAGCCTTCTTAGCCATGACCTAAAGTGAGCCATTAGCTCTGTGAGAAGGTAGGTTTAACTCAACAAGTAAACTGCTGGATGGATGTTATTATTTATGAATTTTAGGAAATGCAAAATGGCAAACTGAAGGCCAAGCGGTGACCAGTGGTAGACATTCAGAGCAGCACACATACAAACACGTCTTTCGGCAAGCTTTACCCATGGTGGTCGTGATGACTGGCAGAACCAGGCGGGAACTACTGTTTACCTAATGTCTGGCCTCTCTCTCTCTCTCTCTCTCTCTCTCTCTCTCTCTCTCTCTCTCTCTCTCTCTCTCTCTCTCTCTGACTCTCTCTGTGTCTCTCTCCCTCAGTCTCTTTCTCTCACTTTATGACTCGCTTGTTGCAGCATTATACGTTGGCAAGCTATGAACTCGAGCAGCTGTGTGCGTGTATGCACATTGTGTGTGTGTGTGTGTGTGTGTGTGTGTGTGTGTGTGTGTGCATGCGTGCGTTCGTGTGTGTGTGTGTTTGTGTGTGCGTGCGTGTAAACACCAGTGGAAGACTCCGAGCTCCCAAGAAGCGCTTGTGGGAGCCGTGGAGCGGTGAAGTGGGAAGGGGGGGGGGGGGAGGGCGGACGAGCTGGTGGATTTGGCCGCGGCTTTAGTTGGCTCCAGATGTTTTTCTCCACTAAAGCCCATCTGAAAATGTTTAATGTCTTCCTCTCCCCAGCTGGAGCCGCACAGTGGCTGACGCTGCGCGGGCCTCTCACTGTGGCAAATAGGCCCGTCTGTGTGGATAAATCAAACGCAGCTCAGCGCAGTCTGGGGGGGAGCAGGACGGGTCTGAGCGACGTTCTGAACTTCTTTGGTTATTTGTATTTGTTCTGTTGCACATTCCGCTGGGCATCGCTACTTTTTTCATTTCACTGCATATCCTGTATATGTGTACGTGACCATTAAAGTTCTTGAATCTTGAATCTTGACTCTACGTTAGTCTTCTTATGAAAGTCTAAAACTCACGCGAATCACATTATTCGGCATATATATGCAAATATCCTGGAGCATACTACATGTGAAATGATATGGCATATACATATTATTAAATGAAATGCTCTATTGTGTAATGTGTACATGTTCTATGAAACATTTGACCCGGAAAGCGACGATTCACAGGGATGACTGAGGCGGCGGGGTGTGTGTGTGTGTGTGTGTGTGTGTGTGTGTGTGTGTGTGTGTGTGTTGTGTGTCCTGAGCGCGTGCAGACCGGTGGCCTACGTGCATGGCGGGTCATGGTGTGCATGTTAAACAGACAGGAGGATTCTTTGGTCGCGGTGCAGATTCTGCACCGGTCGTACAAACCAAACACAAGGGAAGAGAAGTGTGAGAAGTTGTGTTGTTGTGGGCTTACAGTTTTTTTTTTGCTGAGGCTCGATAACTCTTACTCCCATTACAGCTCTTCTGTCCCTTCCTCCTCCTCCTCTTCCTCCTCCTACACTCTCCCAGGCCTCCCTCCTCCCTCCCTCCTCCTCTCCACCCCCACCCTTCCCCCTGCCTCTGTAGACAGCGGTGATGACCCAGTTAGCTGGCACTCGCTGCCCTCACTTCAAAAGCTATGCCAGAGCTGGCTGGCTGGCTGGCTGGCTGCCTGAATGACTGGCTGGCTGGCTATCTGGACTGCCTGCCTGACTGGCTGTTTGGCTAGCCGGCTGACTGCCTGGTCTGTTTGGCTAGCTGGCTGGCTGACTGGCTAGCTGACTGGCTGACTGGCTGGCTGACTGGCTATATGGCTGGCTACCTGCCTGACTGGCTGGCTGACTGCCTTCACACATGGCAGGAATGCATCTGGAAGCACTGATAAGCCCCAGTTGACTGTGAATCCAAAGGTTACACTGTAGTCTGTTTTTGGAGCGCAGTGGAGTGGATCACATCATGATCAATTATTCATATCACGACGGAGGATTTGGGTCAATAAAGGTGGTCCGCGAGAGTTTATGAACGGCCTGTTTTCAGGTCCGTTTTGGGCTTCCACGTGTTGTGGGATCTCATTGGAGCATAAAAGGTTCTCGTCGCCACTCAACCAGAAAAGCCGAACAGCACCTGCCCCCCCCTCCCCAAAGGGGCCCTTACCTTAGTGTCTTACTCTCTCTGGTTTTAAACCTAACTCTTTGAGTAGTTATGCTGGTTAGTTAGGACTGAGATAAGTGGGACAGTGAGTGAGACAGGTATTTTATAATCTCATCACGTCTTGGATTGTTGATTATTATTCTGTGAGCGTGGAATAAGCAAGAAATTCTCCCTCATTTTCACATATCAATGAAGGGAGGTACGTCGACAAGCCCCGACCGTTACATACCGTTTACAAGAACACAACAACAACTAGGTCTCATGTGTAACAACTACAAAGTCTATAACACACTGCCCGTGTCTTCTGAGAGTGCACCCTCAAACACTTGAATCCTCTCAAGCCGAAAAACACCAAAGTGGCCCGCTGTGAAACAGAACCCTGTTGTTGTGTTCATCTCTCTGATCTGTTGTGTGTGATCTGGTCTGTCTGTGTGTGTGTGTGTGTGTTGTGTGTGTGTGTGTGTGTTGTTAGATCGACGCTGTCAATCAGAGGAGCAAGGAGTCAGAAGCCGCCTTTCTACACGTCTACAAGAAGCTAATTGATGCTCCAGGTATGACACACTGACTGTGTGTGTGCGTGTGCGTGCGAGTGCGTGTGCGTGTGTGTCTATCTGTGACTGTGTATGTGCTGCGTGGATGTTTTTGGCTGTTTAAACACAACTTTTTCGGGGAAACACAATCCAGCAAAAGTGTACATTGTAAATGTTAATGCTTGACTTCTACTGGAAAGAATCATTACAATATTTTATTACAATATTTTTAATTGTAATAATTAACTGTGATATAATTGGATCTTTAATTGAGATTCATTGATTTGTCTTTATAATTCCGATATCAGAAATAAAGAAGAAACAATAATAATGTATTATTACTTTCATAACATTTCATTATTACGTTATATATATACAGTATATTACTCCTCTTAATTATTGTACTTTGTAATCTACAAACATGGCATGTTGATGATTATCTGTCTCTCAGAAATTGGTAATTGGTAAAAATAAAAATAAAATAACTCCTTTGACCAAGTGGTACACATCAGTGGTGTGTCTTTTACAAGTGTGTGTTTCAAAGGGAAGCCTGTAGTAATTGAGCGCTGCTCTTGTAGCAGTAAGGTTTCATCGGGTTACGTCAAGCTTGCGTCGCAGGGGCGTGGATGTGGATGTGGACCAACAGCTCCGCGAGTGGTCCCTACGCACTGTAGCCGTGGTTACCATCACACTCTCATCACACCACACCGTGATGGGAGCAAGCAGTAGGTTAATATGGAGGGCCGGGGATGGGAATTGCCCTCACAATACCATATTACAACGAGAGTGGGCATATACGATCCCCACCACTTTATGTATTGCAAGTCTGTAAATATTGCAATACAATGTTCCTATTTTATGCGCCATTTTATGTTTTGTGCGGCTTAACGTATACATTGAGATTCGGGTTCGATATGTCTGTCGTTTTAAATGAACGGGTCCGAAATGTGGGCAAATATACTATAGCACCCTCTGTAGGACGGTACACAAAAAGCGTTTTATGAGTCGAGCTGATGATATGTACGAAGAATCGTGATACTGCCCCCATCCCTTCCCTAATATGTCAAAAAATAGCGATCCGTTCTTGAATGTAAACAGTCGTGAGCGGCCGCAGTGAGCCCTGAATCCTAAATATGTCCCTTGGGAGCCCCCATCCCTACAGTCAGCCAGCCAGCTCCTCAATGCCTGCACACACAATGGCGCGTGACAGTGGTTGTGTGAGTGTGGCACACTCAGAGGCCTTTATAGACACACCCTCCCCCCCTCCCTCTCTCCTAACAACTTCCTCTTGCTTCTTCCTGCTAGGGGCGGGTCTCCAGGCGCCCCACCCCCTCCCCACCCCCTGCTCATTATGTATGCACACCGTGCCTGTCTCTGATCATAGGGTCACCGCCTTCACTCACACCGCCGGATGTGGAGGGTGCTCTTTAGTCATTAACATATATGAATATTAGGAATATGCAAAGTTGGATAGCAGCCCCACAGCGAATCCCTGGCAAAAAAAAAATTTACAGCATTTTGGCGGGAGATTTGTCATGAATAAAAAAAAAAACATTCAAGCACCTTAGATACCAGCACCAGCCTTGTACCCTGTTTTGAAAATAACACGGCAATGGTGATTATAGATGCTTTTAAGCCAAATAGGGGGTGTTACAAGCTGGGTAAACAGGGTGTGCTTTTGTATTGTATTGTATTGTCTTGTATTCTATTGTATTGTATTGTATTGTATATGTTTGTACATAGGTTTATTGTGTGTCTCCATGAATGGAGTGTGTAATTTGGCCGAGGAGATAATGCCACTTTTATACATTTTATTATATTATTATTATACATTATTCATTCATTCTGCTTTCCCTTTCTTTTTTCTTTCCGTCTCTCTCTCTCTCTCTCGTTCTCCCTCCATGCCCACCGGTGTCTTTGCGGGCACAAGAGTTTCAGTAGAATGATGTAATTGCGTAATAATGCCAGCTGTCTCATTAAAGGCAAGCGTACAGCATACGGCATGTGACTGGAATTGGGGCATACAGTAATTAGCCGGGGCCACAATTAGTCCTGACTCTGCCTACTGGTGAGTGGGACAGCAGCGAGGACACAGTGACACACCTCCGACGGTCGGGACGCTGCTCGGAGCGCCCGCCAATCTGGAGCGCCACGCACACGCACACGCACACGCAAGTGTGAATCATGCTAACAGAGCGTGGTTCTTAAAGAGTCCGATATGGAGTTGCATTTCTCCTGTTTCTAAATGATTTATTTTTCCGTAAAACAGCAACATGGGTTTAATGGTTTAACACAGCGGAAACCATTACATGTTGCTTTATTTTTGTCCCACAAGTCACACTTCAGATGAGTAATCTACAATCTGTAGATTATCTCAAGTTCAAGGCTGAACGAGGTGTTTCACTTTCGTTCGCTTCATATTTGTTTTTTCGACCAATCACGATGCTCAGATCTGTAAGCATGTAATTGGCTAACAGCGGCAGTTAACATAAACTCGACCAGCGCTAGTAAACCTTTCCCGGTGGGAAGACGAGCTTAAACATCCGTGTCTGGACCGCACAGACCTACTTAAGAAATTGCGTCTGTAAAGGTTTCAATCAACTTATTCAAATCCCCTTCTGAAAGTTTCATCCACTTAAGTGAATGAGTTTCTCTTCAGTAGAATATCTCTATCTACGAAAACAGGGAACAAGGCATAACTCTACCCTCAGTTTTTGGTCCCCCGCCCCCACAGAAGTTCTGGTGTAACGCAGTAGCACCACTGGATCCGTGATTAATGGTTTGTCAACATCATTTTGACATTTTTTGGGGGGGCAGAAGTGCCGACTGCAACTTTTAGATTGCAGTTTCGAAACTGTTCCACGCGTTGGTAATAAATAGAAAAATCCATACTCTAACTGAATATTTTAAGCAAATTAGACAGTGTTGGCATTTGGAAGACTTTTAGGCAATTATTTTTTGCCCTATGGATTTTCCTATTACCTCGACAAGGCAATAGAGCTAGTATCTGTTATTTGGTCAGAATTTACATCACTCTTGGGTGGGCTGTTGGCTCCGGTCATTTACATATTTTAAATGCCATCACCAAATTGTAATGATAATAGATGATAGTACACACACATATACAGTGTACTCCGGAAGAATTGGTTCAATTGTGCAGCAGAGTTTCAATATTTTGGTCTCCATATTTCAGACGTTTGAATGAGGAAACTAGGAACTATAAACACATGCTCAATTGGACACAGAGAATGTTTGCCAATTAAAAAATCTGTTTGAGTGTGTGTGTGTGTGTGTGTGCGTCCGTGCGTGTGTGTGTGTGCGTCCGTGCATGTGTGTGTGTGAGTCATTGTCCAGTTGCAAGTTAAAGCGGCATGAGTTTTGATTTAATTATTGAACTCGAGCAGATTAGATAATGTATTTCTGAGAGGAGACAAACATTTCCGATGCGATCAGAACTCATCGTGCTGCTGTAGAAAGGGATGGTGTGATGAATAAAATCAAGTCATTATATGTAAAAAAAATAAATAAATAAGCTATGCTGGAAATGAGATGTCGGACATCAAATGCTAAGCTAGGCCATGCTAGCGATTTGTCATTTTCTTAGCGTTCTTACTATAGCTTTCGTATTCAAAATAATAACAATAATAATCTTTTACAGGTTAAGAATCATTTGAAATATCCCCAAGTAAACACGTTGAGTCTCACGTAGTTCTAGTGTTGTGCCTCTATGGAGTTCCCCACTGGAGCCCCTATTTGCTGTGATATAATTGGATCTTTAATTGAGATTCATGATTGTCTTTATAATTCCGATATCAGAAATAAAGAAGAAACAATAATAATGTATTATTACTTTCATAACATTTCATTATTACGTTATATAATATACAGTATATTACTCCTCTTAATTATTGTACTTTGTAATCTACAAACATGGCATGTTGATGATTATCTGTCTCTCAGAAATTGGTAATTGGTAAAAATACAAAATAAAATAACTCCTTTGACAAGTGGTACACATCAGTGGTGTGTATTTTACAAGTGTGTGTTTCAAAGGGAAGCCTGTAGTAATTGAGCGCTTTGCTCTTGTAGCAGTAAGGTTTCATCGGGTTACGTCAAGCTTGCGTCGGCTAGGGGCGTGGATGTGGATGTGGACCAACAGCTCGCGAGTGGTCCCTACGCACTGTAGCCGTGGTTACCATCACACTCTCATCACACCACACCGTGATGGGAGCAAGCAGTAGGTTAATATGGAGGGCCGGGGATGGGAATTGCCCTCACAATACATATTACAACGAGAGTGGGCATATACGATCCCCACCACTTTATGTATTGCAAGGTCTGTAAATATTGCAATACAATGTTCCTATTTTATGCGCCATTTTATATTTTGTGCGGCTTAACGTATACATTGAGATTCGGGTTCGATTATGTCTGTCATAAACGGTTCCGAAATGTGGCAATATACTATTAGCACCCTCTGTAGGACGGTACACAAAAAGCGTTTTATGAGTCGAAGCTGATGATATGTTACGAAGAATCGTGATACTCCCCCATCCCTTCCCTAATATGTCAAAAATTAAGTCCGAGTCGTTCTTGAATGTAAACAGTCGTGAGCGGCCGCAGTGAGCCTGAATCCTAAATATGTCCCTTGGAGCCCCCATCCCTACAGTCAGCCAGCCAGCTCCTCAATGCCTGCACACACAATGGCGCGTGACAGTGGTTGTGTGAGTGTTGGCACCACTCAGAGCCTTTATAGACACACCCTCCCCCCCTCCCTCTCTCCTAACAACTTCCTCTTGCTTCTTCCTGCTAGGGGCGGGTCTCCAGGCGCCCCACCCCCCTCCCCACCCCCACCCCCTGCTCATTATGTATGCACACCGTGCCTGTCTCTGATCATAGGTCACCGCCTTCACTCACCGCCATGTGAGGGGCTTTTTAGTCATTACAATATATGAATATTAGGAATATGCAAAGTTGGACTTAGGCAGCCCCACAGCGAATCCTGGCTAATTTTTTTACAGCATTTTTGGCGGGAGATTTGGTCAGAATAAAAAAAAAACATCAAGCACCTTAGATACCAGCACCACCTTGTACCCTGTTTTTGAAAATAACACGGCAATTGGTGACATAGATGCTTTTTAAGCCAGAATGGGGGTGCTTACAAGCTGGTAACAGGGTGTGCTTTTGTATGTATTGTATTGTCTTGTATTGTATTGTATTTGTATTGTATATGTTTGTACATAGGTTTATTGTGTGTCTCCATGAATGGAGTGTGTAATTTGGCCGAGGAGATAATGCCACTTTTATACATTTTATTCATTATTCATTCATTCTGCTTTCCCTTTCTTTTTTCTTTCCGTCTCTCTCTCTCTCTCTCGCTCTCCCTCCATGCCCACCGGTGTCTTTGCGGGCACAAGAGTTTCAGTAGAATGATGTAATTGCGTAATAATGCCAAGCTGTCTCATTAAAGGCAAGCGTACAGCATACGGCATGTGACTGGGAATTGGGGCATACAGTAATTAGCCGGGGCCACAATTAGTCCTGACTCTGCCTACTGGTGAGTGGGGACAGCAGCGAGGACACAGTGACACACCTCCGACGGTCGGGACGCTGCTCGGAGCGCCCGCCAATCTGGAGCCACGCACACGCACACGCACACGCACACGCAAGTGTGAATCATGCTAACAGAGCGTGGTTCTTAAAGAGTCGATATGGAGTTGCATTTCTCCTGTTTCTAAATGATTTATTTTTCCGTAAAACAGCAACATGGGTTTAATGGTTTAACACAGCGGAAACCATTACATGTGCTTTATTTTTGTCCCACAAGTCACACTTCAGATGAGTAATCTACAATCTGTAGATTATCTCAAGTTCAAGGCTGAACGAGGTGTTTCACTTTCGTTCGCTTCATATTTGTTTTTTTCGACCAATCACGATGCTCAGATCTGTAAGCATGTAATTGGCTAACAGCGGCAGTTAACATAAACTCGACCAGCGCTAGTAAACCTTTCCCGGTGGGAAGACGATCTTAAACATCCGTGTCTGGACCGCACAGACCTACTTAAGAAATTGCGTCTGTAAAGGTTTCAATCAACTTATTCAAATCCCCTTCTAAAAGTTTCATTCCACTTAAGTGAATGAGTTTCTCTTCAGTAGAATATCTCTATCTACGAAAACAGGGAACAAGGCATAACTCTACCCTCAGTTTTTGGTCCCCCGCCCCCACAGAAGTTCTGGTGTAACGCAGTAGCACCACTGGATCCGTGATTAATGGTTTGTCAACATCATTTTGACATTTTTGGGGGGG
>PIJE02000240.1:317434-392434 GCA_002895965.2 Coryphaenoides rupestris | reverse complement strand
GACACCAAAAATCATGGTGTTTTTTTATCGTATTACACATAGTAGTCTATGCTATTCTGTCTCTGTTACCAAAATATGTCAAATGAGTCAAATCCTATTTTTTGCCGGTCTCTGCCAACCAGTTTGTGATCTGCGCCGACCTCAAGTCGCATTCTTGTTGTGATGCTAGCTATACTAACGGCGCACGCTGTGTGGAAGTGTGGCGCTCCGTCTGGGGAACGGATAATGTTCATTTGTCCGCTGTCCGACAGGGACACTTATAGTATAACACCCATTTCATCCTACAACATGGCGCTCGTTAAAATTCTAATTCTCAACGACACGCATTAACTTGAAAGAAAAAGTATCACAAAGTTGGCGTGGGCCGTAACCATGGGGATAACACCTCCTCCTTTCCTCCTTTTCTGGAACTCTCAGCCCAAAACACTTATTTAATGTCATCGTGTTCAAATGCCAGCTGAAACCGTGGGTTCACTCACTGACGCTTTCAAAATAAAAAGGGTCAATGTACAACTGCATGTAATAATTCAAACAATTAAATTTCTTTCCTTTTCTTTCCTTCTTTTTTCTTTCTTTCTCCCCTTCTTTTTGCCTTTTTCTTTTCTTTCTTCCTTTCTTCTGTTCTTTTTGCCTTTATTTCTTTCCTTTTTTCTCTTTCCTTTTTTTCTCTCTTACCTTTCTTTTTGTCTCTTTCCTGTTTTTTTTGTCTTTTTAAAATTTATTTAATTCTTTCTTTCTTTCTGACTTTCTGACTTTCTTTCTCCCTCTCTCTCCTCCTGTGCTGTTTCCCAGAGATGACAATTAAAGCACTTAACCAGCAGATAGAAGGGTACGAGAAGAGCCCGCGGCAGACCACGGAGCCAGAGGCAGGTCACCCACAGCTGGGAGAGGGAGGGGCCAAGGAGGGAGAGGCTATGGAGGGAGGGGCCATGGAGGGAGAGACAAAGACACACACCCTCAGGGACGAGGAGGAGGAGGAGCAGCGAGAGGGAGTTTGCGGCGATGCAGAGGAGAAGAGGTAAGCAGCGGACATCACCACCACCTGAGTGGTGTTCAAAGTGAAACAGCAGAAATTGCATCATGAATGTGCAGATAACGTGCTCTGGTCCAAAAAAGGAGTTAATATCAATATAAGTTAATATCAACAACCCATATGTTTTACTGAAACTCCCAAGCGACCTAACATCTGTAGCCGACGTGGCTGTCTGTGTTCTTGTTTATCTTATGTTTGACCTTCATTTGTATGAAGCAGGTGTTCCTCAGGGTCTCGTTCAGGGTGGGGAGGCTCTTTGGGGGAGGCTAGGGTTTGGGCGTGGGGGGGGGGGGTCACCTGATAGAGCTGATAGGACTCTGGAGAAATTGAAGTTATTTTTTCAATGAGATGAAATGTTCCCACGACGGTATCTGCGACCTTGTGCCACACTAAGGAGCCAAGACTGAAGACACTGAACACATTTTACCCACGCTTTTATTATTTTTAATTGTACAATTGTGTTGGCTCCTATTATTACTATTGGCTATCCTTTTGGTATCCAGTTGAGTTGATATCTTTAGGATGGTTTCGAAATTCACCGTGCCACAACAATAACAAACACGGCCACCCAAAAATGAGTATGTTGAGGATGTTTTGGTCGTGACCTTTCATACTCTAGTGAGGATGAAGAGGCACATACCTTCAAGGGAACGTCGGAGAGGGTTTGTCGTCGGTTGTCGTGGATACGACCGCTGAAATCCTTTCGTTCTCACATCGGCATCCCAGTACTTGCATAGAACGGGGTCAACAAGTTTGGAGAACGACATGTGTGTGTGTCTGTGTTTGTGTGTGTGTAATGAAACCCTGTGTGTGTGTGTGCGTGCGTGCGTGCGTGCGTAACATAATCCCTGTGCTGTATTCCTGCGTTCCCAGTGAGCATAAAGACAGCGAGACACACTCCACCCCTGCAGGCCGGGAGGGGGATGACATCACCGCCCGGGACCCGCACACGGGTACGTCTTAACACACACACACACACACACACACATCACGTCACATGATCCACGCTTTGCTTCTGTAATGTTCATGTGAGTCTTGAGTTGTTGCAAAACGCTTGCCTCAGTCCTGGTTTATATTCTGGAGAAGAAAAAAAACGTGCGCGAAACGTTGGTAAGACACACACACACACACACACACACACACACACACACAGACACACACACACGGTCTCCCTGTCTGTCCTGTCACTCGAGCGATCGGTGTGGCAGTATTGCTGACCAAGCGGAGTGTCTCTAACTCGTAACGCGCTGTCAACACAACCACCACCACCACCAGGCTGCCAGCATGTCCGCTGGCGGTGGCCTGTCACAATGTATCATACACACACACACACACACACACACACACACACACACACACACACACACACACACACACACACACACACACACACAGATATACATACATACTGTACACACACACACACACACACATATACATACACACACACTCGCATACGTGCACAGACATACACACACACAGATACATGCACACTCGCTCGCACAGATGCACACACACACACACCCACACACAAATATGCACACACACACACACACATATGCACACACACACACACTCACACACCCACATACAAATATGCACACACACACACACATATGCACACACACACACACACACTTATATTGTCTTCTCACTTTGCTGCATTGATACAAGGGATTAGGACAGACTTCCGGAGCTAGACTAATTATTACCAGTTAGTACAAGTCCCATGCACTAAAGAGGACAAAGCCTTTTCAGTTGTAGCAAATGGATGCATTACTTCTTTTTGCCACGACGGATGTCAGAGGAACAGATGTTAAAGTAAGTTTTACGGTTCTGAGAGGGTGACTCCCCATGGCCCAGAACTGAGTCACCTGTAGCCAATAGCGAGACAGAACCAACCGTCCGACATACGAGCGGCAGAGAGGCTGGCCGTTACCGCGGCGACGTGCGGGATGAGATACGGAAGATGGAACGCACTAAAGAGGATTTACTGTGGAGTAGTTAAGGCGTCATAAAGCGGTGTTATGGCGCGTGTAATTCTGTGGCGTTTGCCTCATATGATGAAGTGACATCAGAACCTGTTATGGTTCCGTTATTTTTAGAGCTACCAAAGACTTCAAGTCTTGAATAATCCATATCTCATATATACATAATTACCTAAATAGTATACCTTTCTCAAGGAATGTCCAAATGGTGGCTCCTCACTCATGATCTAACCTAAACCAATGTGTCTCGTAGCATTTTACATGATGTATTAGGTGTGTGTGTGTTTGTGTGTGTGTGGTATGTGAAATACCTACCTGTGCTGCCCCCAATACTGTAATATTTCTATTTTAATATTTGCCAATTAATATAAACGCTGTTACAAAATGTATGCAAATGTCAAATAAGGCATCTGACATGTCACTACTACTAAGTGAGGACACTAACATTCCATACCATCACTGTACTACATACCGAGCTGCTGCTATGGCGACAGGGCTGCAGTGTTCTAAGCACAGGGGCGCCACCAGTGCGTCGCGTCTGAACAATTGCCTTTGTCTCCTTGCAGCTCTTGAAGCGTCGCAGACGGGGGACTCAGACCTGAACAGCGAGTCTGACAAAGAGTCGACTACAAAGTAAGTTGTGTTCTCAAGTCCCCGCTGCTGCCTTGTGATCGTGCACCTTTTTTTTCTCTCTCTCTCTCTCTCTCTCTCTCTCTCTCTCTCTCTCTCTCTCTCTCTCCCTGGTTTCAGAAGGAACAAAGTGCGTGACACACAACAGACTTTCACACCTTCTCTCTCTCCCTCTGCCCCAAAATGGGTGTCTCCATTCCCTTTGAGTTTCACACTCATAAAGGGGAATAGAGAAATCAAACATATCAAATCGATATTTGACAAATCAAACATGCTTTGACCTGCAGTGACGTGTTATTATTGTTATTCCTGAAACTCATGAAATGTATTATCTTAATAAGGCAAGTGCACGCACTCTTGTTATGTAACAGATAGATCCTGCCTATTTATTATTGATGGTAACTTACTTAGGATGAATTGAGGGAGGTGTCTTTGTGTTATGGCGGGCTATACAGTATATACATGCTATAAAGAGAGGTGACTCACTGCCAACAAGCTTTGACTTTTCAAGGCACTGTGTGCACCCATGCAGACAGGAACAACTGATTTCTATAATGGTTGCCTCTGAGTATTAGTCCCTTTGTCTGACCTGCTTCCTCATATCAGTTACAAGCTAATCTGGGATCCAGCAGTCCTACAATGCTATAGCAGAACCTCTGGGGGGGAGGCGGTGGGAGACGGCACAGCCCTGGGTCGGAAGGCAAAAACTGAAAAGGGCGGAGTTACGCCTTGTTTCCTGTTTTGTTTTACGGAGATATTCTACTGAAGAGGAAGGAATTCACGACTTGAGTGTACAGAGCATTCAGAGAGGGGTGTCTGGACAGAATGTTTTAGCTTGTTTAATTTACCACTGCTGGCCGAGTTTCTGTTCGCTGTTAGCCCAGTATACACGTTAGAGATCCCCGCCTCCCAGCCACGCGATTGGTTAAAACCAATATGAATCGAAAGAAGGTGAAACGCCTCGGTTTAGCCATATTTGAGCTTGTCTGCCATCAAACTATTATCAGTTGAATTATCTAATGTCTGATGTGTGAGACTAAAGCTCACAAGCTTTACGGATGATATCGTGGTCACAGAAGGGTTGCTGGGCTGAAGGCACAGCATGGGGGAGAAGAAATATCATAGCCATGCCCTGCCCATTAGTTGGACAAAAAGTATTCATTTGTACTCTGTGTGCTCTAGAACACAAGCCAGCGCATCGTCTTAACTCTCTTTATGTGTACTTGAACATCATGTCGAGATTTAACATTCATGTTTTTAATAACGGGGGCATAACACGAGGTTATCAAACAAATGCCTGGCTCACCTCTTTAATTGGCCTAATACAAAGTGATGGGGAAAAGGTGGTGATGAGGTTCATGACACATTATGCTCATCTCATGACACCCATTGTTGGCCCATTGGGTAGTAATGCTTTGTCATTTTCCAAAAGAAGAAAAAAAAAGAAAATGTGGGGGAACACCTGTTCTAGCAGACCACCCCAGTCCAATCGCATGTTCCTCAAATAAGGACTTCCCTTCTCTCTGGACTGAGGAAAAGTCCACACGCACACACACACACGCACGCACGCACACATACACACACACAGTAGCCTATGTAAAGTGATTTGAGTGGCTTGCTGAAAAGCACTATATAAATGCAACAAATAATAATAATAATTATTGTTATCATTGAAAATAATGTATTCGTTCGCCATAACAACCTCTGCAAAGCTGGCCAAATATCAAAGCCTGACGCATGGTACGAGAGAGGAGCGGTTAATGCACTGTGTGAATTTAGCCTGCGTGGAAATCCTGAGCGGTCCGGTCTACCTTTTAATTTGTTTTGGCTGGCTGATTACTCATTGATGCCCCTCCTCCCCCCTCCCTTCCCCCCTCCCCATCAGCCCTCTCAATCTGCCTCTGATCCCACTCTCATGGGGGCGGGGGGGGGGGGGGGGGGGCGAGGGGGTGGGGGCATATTTCCTTACTTGCTAATTCCCCCCCGTAATCCCGTAAATCCAAAGGTATTTAATAATATACCGCATCCCCCCAGTACCTTGACTGACCCATCAAACGATAATGTGCCATTTGGCTCTGGCATTAGCTGGGGCAACAAACAAACAAAACAAGCTCTTCTGCACTCAATGCGGTCGCCGTCGACTACAGCCGCCTCCCGTTGAGACCGAGGAATTTAACGCAACGCTGCTTTAAAGGTGGCGGATTCAATGTCTGCAAAGCGCGGTGGGAATGCACCCGTGTGTGTTTATGTGTTAAATAGGAAAACTCAGGGAATAGGCAGAAAGAAGGAATCCTACTTGGATGTGATCATGATGTGACCAAATCTATTCTGCAGACGCCTGTGTCTCTCAAACGTTGTCTTACCAATGGAAAGCATATCCCAACAAACTCGCCATCACTGTGTGTGTGTGTGTGGTGTGTCGTGTGTGTGTTGTGTGTTGTGTGTTGCGTGTGTGTGTGTGTGTGGAAGAAAAAGCCATGCCAAAATGCATATTGACCGACGACATGCAGTAACAGTGCACACGATCCACTCCCATTCTTATTACACACACACACACACACACACACACGCTACAATATTATTGAGTATCATCTCACTTTACTTCATGGATGAAAGTAAAGTAGTTACATAATTCAGTTATTTTTGCGTAACACAATTAGAGACATACATAAATAACCTGCAATTGGTGCATCCTCATTTCCTTTAGAGACTGCAACATTGTGTGTGTGTGCGTGTGTGTGTGTGTGTGTGAGTGTGTGTGTGCGTGTGTCATTTGCATCTCACAAACACATTTTTATTCATTTTCTGATGTTCAAAATTCATGAAGTGACTGCAATGATGTGCTCTCTCCTTCCCCCAGCACAAATCAAATGAAGGTGGTGATGTCAGAGTTGGAGCTAGCCAATCAGGTGAGTGCTTTTCACTGGTGGGTGATAAAACAAATGTTTTGTTTTTCGAGCAAAACTTCTCCAAACTTAATTCTGAATCATAATCACTTTAATTGTCGTTAATATTAAAAAGTTAAAATGGTTATTCCTGAAAATCTATTCCAGTGGAGCGTTTAACTGTTGGAGGAGATTATTTTGAACGTTATTGTATTATGTATAAATGATGGGTCATTCTGGCCTGGATGTTGTACCACACACCTCCCAGGCCTTGCTCTTAATACTCACAGCGGAGAGAGAAAAAAATTTACATTACAGAAAGGAAACATCACAGACACATGGGGTGAACATCATTAAGGGTGTGGGTGTAGTGTGTGTGTGTGTGCGTGTGCGTGTGCGTGTGTGTGTGTGTGTGTGGTGTGTGTGCAGAGTTGTAAAGCTCCCCAGCCCAAACTTTTGCAGAATCCCCGCCTACCACCCTCCCCCCTCCCCCCCTCCCTTCTTAAAAAAGTCTTTATATTGCCTCGTCCTCAACCATGTCTCTCGACTGTGTTTGTGTGTAAGTACCAGTCGCCACACGTCTCCCCCGTGGGGGAGAGGGGGGGGGGTCACAACATCGCCATGATGGGGGGGGGGGGGGGGGGGGTCGGTTGGGAGGGGAGGAGGGTCTTTGATATCATCACAGCCCTGGGCCGGGCTAACGAGCAGGAGTGGCCTGATTATGGCGGTGGTGCGTGGTGGGGGTCCCTTTAATGTCGAATGGAAAACACATGAGGAGGATCCACTTCCTGTGTCGTCATCGCGCCCCCCCTCGTCTTCATTTAAAGTTCACTCCTCTTAACGTTGTGCTCAAGCGCCAGACAGTTGAGCTTTAAGCAAATGGAAAAGAAAGAAGAGATTTTTTCTATCTTCCATAGCTTGTAGCGACAGAGAATAAAGCGTCAAAACATCATTAGAGCCGTCTCACTCTGACCTCATTCTCCCCGTCTAGACCTAAACCTTCTCCGACTTAAACCCTTTTTGGTGGTTAAAAATAGCGGCGGTGTTTACAGTCGGTGTGAATCGGCCCTTTGTTCTCCGCCTGCGCTTGAATGCCAACCCTCCTCTCTGTGCGCTGAGCTCACCTAGCGTAGTGGTCGACCCGGCCGACACCGACAAACAAAGCGTCTCTCTCCTCACTGTATAGTTTCTCTGATATTTTGACGCATAAAACAAGCATAACTTGTGTACTCCTCTCCCTCGCCGGTCCCCGCAGGAGGAATTTTACTCCATCTCACCATCTCTTTGATGCTACGTGTATGCAGAGTTTTAGTTTGTCAAAAATAACCTGAAGATTACATAATTCTTGTTCCCAGACCGAATGCCTGTCACTTGTGCCCCAACGCGTGTGTGTGTGTGTGTGTGTGTGTGCATTACCATGTGTTACTTTCCCTTTCAAGTATCTTTCTAATGCAACACACAGCACAGATCTGTTGAGGAGGCCGACAGGATATTGTTAGATTGAGAAGTAAATCAAAGTCACTCATTCTTTTTTATATATGTATAGATATATATTTCTTTCTGGGCCTTTTAATGCCTTGATGGACAGGATAGTGGAGAGAGACAGGGGAGTGGGTAGACAGAGGAAGGGAATGACACGGAGCACAAGAGCGCAGGAGGGAGTGGAACCCAGGTCTCTGAGGCGTGTCGCTGCCTGTGTGGTCAGCCTGTTGAGATGACTGGTTACACCGCTGGGCCATCAGTCAGTCACTCACTTTACCTGCACAAGAGAGACGGTCAATGGTAAATGGATTGCATTTATACAGCTCTTTTATCCAAAGCGCTTTACAGTATTGCCTCACATTCACCCATTCATACACCGACGGCGGTGTCAACCATGCAAGGTAACAACCAACACGTCAGGAGCAGTTAGGGTTAGGTGGTGTCTTGCTCAGGGACACCTGGACACTTAGCTAGGAGGCGGAGCCCAGGGATCGAACCAGCAACCTTCTTGTTGCCAGACAACCGCTCTTACCTCCTGAGCTACTGCCGCCCCCATGGCTTGTGCTCAACAACGCCCCGCCTCCTCGTTTTATAAAATACATATTGCGTAGCAAACTCATAATTATATCAGAATTCAAAAAGGGATTATTATCATAGAGATTACAATTAATTTACAATTATCATCAGCATGGTATCATGTGTTGTTAACTGTATTATGTCTGACCTTCAAATGTCACATTTTCATAATTGTATAAAGATGGGATTTCGAAAGGTTGCTTTTATGAAACACCTCTGTCATTTAATAAGACATCGCTGCTATGCACTCGGAGGCGTGTATCATTCAAAGATCATATATTTAACAACCATTAACAAAATGTCAACAATAAACAGACTGATCGTGGCAGTGACACAACTGTTCCATGCACTTTATACTTACGAACAATGGTTTGCACAGTTGATCTCGGGACCTGTAGCTGCTTTGAAATTGCTCCAAGTGACTTTCCTGACTTGTTCAAGTCAATGATTTTTCAGATCCGTGCTGAGCTCCTTTGACTTTCCCATTGTAGTGTTTGTGTCTGAGTCTAATGATTGTATCAAATGAGTCATATTTAAATGGACTCAGAGAAGTCACAGCTGTAGTCAATCAGAATCACTCAGAACCAAAGAACCAAACTTCATGAATGTTTTTTGTGACAAAGAAGTATGTGCTCCAATCAGTTGTAGAAATTATTGGAAACTCTGGACTGCCATGACATACATGTTCTTCACAAGTGTATGTAAACTTTTGACCACAGCTGTATATTAGAGTACAGTGCAGTGTACTGTACATAAAAAATAAAAGAAAACTATGTAGGCATGCATGTTGTATGTATGTAGGCTGGGGTCAAATAAAACCTAAACAACCAACATGCTGTTTTGTCGTGTTCCCCCCCCACCGCCACTTGCTTTGACAGAGAGCAGACACGGCAGAGCGGGAGGCAGAGGTGCTGCGGGACCAGCTGACGTCTGCCAACAAGTCCCTGCAGCTGGCCACGCAGATCCAGAAGGCTCCGGATATGGTGCGTAGACGACCCCAAAGCCCACTCCCAAGCCCAGGATGTTTGACACCCTCCCTATATGCTTCCTCTCAGATGCGAGAAAGAGAGGCCTCCTGACTGTAGAACTAGCTCGTCGATATTGTACATTTATTTTACGTTCTGCTCCTGACCAGGTTATATATGTTGGGCGGTTTGCTGTAACACACAAAGTTCATTTTCGTCTTTAGCTCTTTAGCTTGTGTTGAGTCCACAGAACCGCCAAATCTTCTTAACGCAATGCAACAGGAAGACACAGTAACTTTATTTTTATTACTGAACCAAACACGTTCATAGTTTTTCATTTTAGATTTTTTTGTGATCAGATCAAAGAGCCATCTGAAGCCTCACAAGAGTTTCCCTTTAATCTCCTCCACTAGATCAAGGCTCGCCTCTGAGAATGTCCTTTGGGAATATCGCTGTAGCCTTTGGCCATTAAGATAAACAGCATCTCGGTTATATGTGCTGGCACTGTAATACTATCTGGTTTGATGATACTATCACCTTTAGGATACCTGTACTACTGTAGTAATATTCCAGGAAAAACAATTCCCAAATCTCGTAGTAGAAGGTCTTATATAGACAAAGCTCACATTGTACAGTGGGTATGACTGCTAAATGTACCAATTGGAGATAACCCTGTTAGCATGTGTATCCAAGATGATGGCTCCGTTTACACAAGAGATTGACAAAGATGTGGATTCTAAATCTAGATTGTATCTAGATTAAAAAAAACAAAACGCTGGATATGCACGCACACACATTACATTACAGGTTTCAGGTTTGGCGCCACCACACCCGTGGTTCGTGCACTTTCCGAGAACGGGCGGTGTCCCGGTTTACATTGCTCTGGATAATGGTCAGGAATTATGTTTAATAATAGAATTTACAAGGGCTAGGGATCGCCGAGGAAGTAGGCGCAGCACAGCGATGTTTCAGGGACATTAGGATTTGCATATGACACCCTCCGTGCTTTGTACTGCTGGACGGCTGGGTGATGTGTGAGCCAAGCGCGTGACCAGACAGCGCTTCCACGACAGATTCTGTCTAGACGAGAACCTGTCTATCATCAATCTTCTCGCTATTTAATGTGCCGTATGCCAGCGCCAGAGGTGGCTTTGACGATGGCTGTCAAATCGTCTCGATTACAACCGTTTTCCGCCCGCTCAGACGAAGAGATAGAAAAACACCTCCCTTTGTGATCGCGATCACCACCACCACCAGGAGGTAAGAGCGGATGTCTAGCAACAGGAAGGTTGCTGGTTCGATCCCTGGGCGCCGCCTAGCCAAGTGTCGAGGTGTCGATTAGCAAGACGTCGAACACTAACTGCTCCTGACGTGTTGGCTACCTTGCATGGTTGGCACCGCGGTCGGTGTATGAATGTGAGGCAATATTGTAAAGCGCTTTGGATAAAAGCACTATTGCGGGAATGTGTGGTGCGTGTGGTTGGTGGCTAGCTGACCTAATTAGCCTCACCTGGCCCTGTTAGGATCTGGGAGGGTGGGGCTACAAGGCTATGGTGCATTGGGCAATCGGTGCACCACAGGTTAAGTCAGCCACCAGCACACACACACACTCAAGAGCACTAGCATGCTAGATAGCATTTAACATCTGCTCAATTCATATTACATGCAACTTTACAATGAACCAGACATTAACCACAAGCTGCCTGTGTCCTTGGAGGAGCCCCGAACTAAAGCCACTTTATGTGGCATTGTAGCACAAGCTATGCTACAGCTATATAAATCGATTTACCATTTACCACCACCTTTTTTCAAATCAAGATGCTGGTGCCAGAGCTCCTCCTCCTCCTCCTCCTCACCACTGTCTTTCCCATCCCCCCCCCCCCCCACCCCTCTGCAGGAGCAGGCCCTGGAGGTGCTGTCCCGCTCCAGCCTGGAGGCGGAGCTGAGCGCCAAGGAGCGGCAGGTGCTGCGGCTCACGGAGGACGTGCAGACGCTGCGCGGCAGCCTGGCGCGCCTCCGCGACGCCTCGGCCGAGCAGGTCACCCGGCTGAGGCGGGAGCTGGAGGCCCGGCAGGCCGCGCTCCAGGTGGGTCCACCGGGCACCGCCCACCACACACACACGGCCGCCGCCGAGGTGGTGGTGGTGGCAAATGCCCCTCCCAGTCCGTTCCTTGACATGGGCTCACATGTGTCAGCGAAAACCCTGGATCCTCCAAATAATTTTATTCCATTGAAAACAACTGGAAAATGACCAAATTGGTCAAATATCCTGGAGAAAATAAAAGCGAGAAACTGTCATGGAAAATGGAGAATGCTTGTCTGAACACTTCTCTACAACCTGAATGATAAGAGATGCATATGAACTATTGTATTTTTAGTGTGCCGAAACCAGATTACTTCACACTAGGGCTGGGCGAATTATCACAATCATGCTCGTGATTGATGAGATGATGAGAATTGTATCTTCTCGCTGTAATACAGACGATAAAACTGGGTGCCACGATGATATACATTCCATGAAGATACAATACCATTCAAAGACAATCACCCATAATATTGAAATACTGCCCAGCCCTTTCTTCATTCACACACTGATTGCCTGTTTCCTGATCTGGGTCTTTTAATCAAGAAGCTGTTCTATATAGTCCACATATAGCCCCTGTGTAGTGTCTCCAGTATTTTGTCTAACCTTTATGTGTTCATCTACTGCGTGCCATTTGACATGTTGTTTGTTTCCTCTCTCACCACAGCAACTGGAGGAGAAGCTTCAGGAACAAGCGGACTACGAGGAGATCAAGAAAGAGCTCAGGTAGAGAGACCTTTGGATTGTGTCCCCCGGTACCACTGCATGGGGGGGACATTTGGGGAAAATAGTGTCTCGCCGATGTCTGAGAGAGAGCACATTTCAAATGTGGATGGTGGGCGGGGACTTGGCTCTAACATGGTGTCTGAGTTTCCTCTCAGTGCTGTTGGTTGGTTACAAGTCTACTCTTTTAAGATGTTCATTGGATGGCTTCGTACCACGCCAGGATCCCCTCGGAGGCAGTCATTAACCTTTTAGACTTAATCCTTCATTTGGAGCACAGTGAGGCAGCAGCTAACCGGAGCTCTGCGTATTCGAAGGCGGTGCTTTGATTGGCCACGTGGAGGCGAGGTGTGTTAACCCTCGGCCTTCTGTGGCCTTCCGTTAAAGTAGCTCTGGAAACTGTCTGCTGGGTATTGAGACAGACAGTGTTTTAGACATACAGTTGTTCACTGTGATGTTTTGGAGTTCATTTCTTGGGAAGTTATATGCATATGTAAAATTGTTCTGCTATTGGACAAATAACTTTTTTGCGATGCTATAAATATATAAATATACTATATATAAACTGTGTGTGTCTGTGTGTGTGTGTCTGTGTGTGTGTATGCATGTGAGTGTTTGCGCCTGTGTGTTTGTGCGTGTGTGTGCACCTGTGTGCATGTGTGTGCGTGTATTAATCACGCATTTAATATTGAAATGTACTCTTTGAAAAATGAGCATTCTGATGACGACGATGTTTTTGTAAAGCGACACTCCATAAACCTTCGGGAAATTTTGGTGGAATTTTTGATTGATATTCATAAGAGCGACAGGCAACACTGGCCTCCTTTGTCCCCGGCAGCGTGTCGGGTTGCGTGGCTGGCTGTTCCAGACGTTATCAAAGAGCCATCTTAATAAAGGCTGCCTGGTGATGAGTCGCTGCTGCTGCTGCTGCTGCTTTGTTGAGCTGCTAATGTTTTGGGACCACGCTTGGATTATATTTGTGCCAGATATATAATAGGCTCCACAAAGGAAAATGCCAGTGTCGTCTCTATTTCAGTGTAATATCCCCCCACCCGCCTCCCGGTTATTGAATGCTGACATCATGAAATCCTTTCAATTCTGCTGATGGGCCAGAAAATGTTTTTTTTGTGTGTGTGTGTGTGTGTTCTTTTTTCACTGGGAAATATGTGAAGCTAGCATGTTGCTTTCTCGTATTGTTCTGTCGTCTTCGGCTCGAGATTCTTTGATTGCTAATTAAACGTAAAATCACAGATAATTTAATTAGCATAGAAGAGATAACGGGATCGCCGCACCTAATGAATACCACATAATTGAATGACAAGTGAGTTCCGATGTTGGCGGCGGCGATGGAAAAGCTAAACGCTAACGATGACATGGTTTCATTTTTTTGTTCTTTCCTACAGTTCTCGCAAGTCCACAGAGTCCGGGTCGTCAAACTGTTCGTCAGCCCAGGTACGGACAGAACAAAGCCATCGTACCCCATCCCATGACCCTAGTCTGAATGGCTTCCATGCACCGCCATTTTTACATTTGTAACAAGTGTGTTTCTTTTCTTTCCCAGGACTTGTTTTCACAGGAGAGGAGTCAACGCGTGAAGCTGGAGAAGTCCTCACTGAACCACAACAACAGTGATCTAAGTGGTAAGCCAATGACTAAACGGATAGAAAAATGATCAATAATGTAATTGCCGGGACAAATTGTTCAGTTCCCGGTCCCATTTCATGATGGGAGTTTTTTTCTTTAAGTCACGGTTAACAGGATCTCAAAACATTCAATTAAATAACCATAACGTATCATAGAGCGATGTATCCACGACACACCAAATGTCTTGTGAGGAAAATGTCGAAAAGGATCCAAATATTTCAAAGTCAGCTAATAGACTCGAGTCTTGGAAAGGATTGTGGGGTGTGGTTTGTGCCCCCCCCCTCGCTGTTTTGTGTAGTTGGTTCATCTCAAGTCCAAATCACCATCGCTTCATTCAGCTGCACCGTCGCTGTCATCTCAGTGTACGGTAATTGGTCACCCACATCATTTTCTAATGCTTAATGCACAGCTTGATAGCCCTTAATTATATAACTAGAAGTAAATTAAGACTTTCTGTCCATCACTTTAAATTTTAGACTTCAAACCAGATTGTCTTGATGGTCTTGGGGTTGAAAAGTAGAAAGAAAAAGGCAAAGTAACTCCAAACTGCAAACATTAGCATGACAACGTACTCCCATTGCCAAAGCCTTCTCTGAACTGGTGTCAAGCGTGGAATCTGCCCACTCAACATACCGCTCAGGGACGGACAAAAACAAGAAGGCTCTTCAACGCAGAGCTACTTAAGGCCCGGGACATCTCTCTGTGTGTGTGTGTGTGTGCGTGTGCGTGTGCATGTCCACTGATGAGTCAGCAGTGCCGGGCACAAACATAACATACCCTCATCTTCTTCACGATGAAGAGATGGGTCTCACGCCACCCTGTGTGCCCTGTGTGTACCCCCTGCCCTGGGAAAAAGTCACACACACACACACACACACACACACACACACACATCCTTTACACGGACAGCCAGGGACAATCAACTTTGAACAAAGACAGCAAAAGAACTGGATTGCATGTTGCGCTACACAAACCGATACACCAGTAACGAGTTGTGAGCATCAGATCCCGTTGAGAACGCGAAGAGAGCGCTGAGATCCTATCTGGGCTGGCAGTGGGCACGCCGCCAGACAGTGCTTGAAGTCGTGGAGCATTTGGAGTTCTTTTAGTTCCTACATCTGTGAACAGCGTGCCTCCAGGGGCTGCAGACGGGAAGTCTGGCTGGCAGACAGGAAAGACTGCCAGCAAATTGCAGACAGAAGCAGAAGAGCTCTTGAGCGCAGAGGAAAGGCAAAATTACACTAACTGTGGAAAGGAGGGGGGGGGGGGGTGAAAAAACATTCCCATTCTCTGGTGTGTACAGTCGGAAAGATCAGGTCTACTGTATCGGCTGGCAAAGGGGTTTAGGAAGCAAAAAATAAGGGAGTACAAACGCTTAGTACACGTTGTTCGGTGTACTTCCACCAACTGAGACAAGTGCAATGCTTGGTACAGTTGAATTGTTTGTTTAAAATATATGAAATTCTTTGTTTAAAAGAACTCCACGGAGAGCCAAATGCTTAATTCACTTTTCCCCGAAGTAAGAACAACCAACTTTCAATCTTTAGCAACGCTTTAGCTTGCAGCGACTTCGCCATTAGCGTCTGTATGTAAGGGTCCACTTTAGCTTTGCCCACTTCTTCCTAATCTGCTTTGAAATAAGTGTGTAAGATTTGATGTGTGTGTTTTTTTATGTCTTTATGTTGTTGTTTTTTTAATGTTTTTATGTGTTTTTTGTGTATATTTAATCTTCTTCGCCGCTCAAATGACAAATGTAGACGTGAGACTATAAAGGATTTCCCTTCTCGTCGACCCGAGACTTATATCGTAATGCTCGTAACATTGTATTTGGTATTTGTTGTTGTTTCACCGCGATCCCATGATGCTTTACCCCTTCCCAGCGGCGTCGGGCCAGAGAGTGACGGAGGCGCTGCAGCATCTCCTCGCCAACCCCATGATGAACCACAAGAAGAGCGCCCGTGTGCAGGACTCCCCGCCTCCGCCCCCTCCCTCCTCCCAGCTGCTTCTGCGCACCAACAGCTCGGCCAAGTCCGCCGGCGAGGAGACCCTCAGAGCCGCCAACGGCACCCACCACCACCACCACTTCTCGCCGACGGGCGTGGGCATCGTGGGCGGCCAGGACTTCTTCGGCGCGTCGTCGATGGCGACCGTGGGGAGCGCGGCCTTCCCGCTGTCCGGGAAAATAGCCCTGAACTCCCTCCTCCACCGGCAGCTCATGCAGACCTTCTACTCCAAAGCGCTGCAGGACTCCTCCTCTGCCGCTGCCGCCGCCTCCAGTGCCGGCCTTCTCTTCTCCCCCGCCAGCCACTACCAGTCCCCGGCCGCGCAGCCCGCTCTCCCGCCCTCCTCCGCCGCCGCCAACGCCAGCCCCGACGCCAACGGCCCGGCGCCGTCGCCCAGCCAGTCGGAAGGCGCCGGCAGCGCGTCCGAGGGGGAGGACATGGACACGGCGGAGATCGCTCGGCAGGTCAAGGAGCAGCTGATCAAGCACAACATCGGCCAGAGGATCTTCGGCCACTACGTGCTGGGCCTGTCCCAGGGCTCGGTCAGCGAGATCCTGGCGCGGCCCAAGCCCTGGAGCAAGCTCACCATCCGGGGCAAGGAGCCCTTCCACAAGATGAGGCAGTTCCTGGCCGACGAGCAGAACATCCTGGCCCTGCGCAGCATCCAGGGCCGGCAGAGAGGTGAGGGAGAGGGGGACTGATCCACAGCACCGTTGCTGCTGTTGGGGACAGCGAGAATACTTTATTTATCGTTACAGGCGAGGAGCGCTGCATGCTACATCGCGGGGCGGGTAGACCAATCGGATCACATTCACTCAATCTCCATGACTTCATTTCTTGTCATAATACCCGGCGGGGGGGGGAGGGTGTGCTGATTGAATAGCCACGTCTAGGAGACTCAAGAGAGGAGTCACAAGAGAACAGTGTGGCGCATTGTGTACTGTAGTCTTTCTACTTGCTTGTCCACATTTTTGTTACTTTTGGCTATCACTTTCGGCTTTGAAACAGGATGCACAGACGTCTGCTCTTCTAATCAATAGAAGGAGCATTCCCCAGCGGTTAGGGGCTAGCAGGGAGTATCTAGCATGAAGAGAACTGGGTTTGCTGACATAACATTAGGATGAGCTCATGTTGTGGTCGCTTTACCTGAGGTAATCATTGATTATAAATATGGCGTGTGATGTGTGTTTAAAAAAAAACGCACCCACTGCCACTATTTTTGCACAATGGGTTGCTGAAGAAAGTCCTCCCATCGTGTGATTCCATTGTGAAAAAAACAGTCGGCAATGTTCAGCCGTTGTAGTTTTCTGGAAGCCAGAAAACGGCACACGTCTCTCGCGTTAGCCGTCTGGCAGCCGGCCTGGCAGTCTGCGGGATGAAGAGATGACATCTGAAATACTGTGACGCAAGAAGACCCCAGACAGCTTGTTTGCATTACATTCACATGTGTTGTAGGCTTCTGGCCCCTGAATATTTTCCATTAACCGAAAACACATTGTGTGGTTTGCGAGTCCAAATCTTTCACAAATGTCTATTTTGGGCGCCAGGAAAGTGAAACGTGAAGCGAAATGGTCGGAAATTGAAATTAGACTTGAGCCCTGTTAGCGGCCCTCGTCCAGCCGCGTAGTGTGGTTCATAACGTGAACCTTTCCAAGTTTGACACGCCGATGAAAGCAGTCTGGAAGCCACTCGCTAGCAGACAGCGAGCGTGAGTCTGCGGTGAGGTCTAGCAGGTACTACGCCTGGTCTCAGTTATAGTGTCAAATGTTGTGAACCTATTTTATAATCAGTGTTCAGTTTGTACTTACATTTCAGTGGAGCCAGTTTTGGGCGATTTGACCATAAATAGATGGTTGTTTTTAATTCATCAGGGTAACACTTTCCTTTGGCAAAATGAGTGCATCCAGACAACATCTGAATCACATGACGTATCTTCTTCAGTTAATATAGGGACACTGGATTCCCTTTTTTGCTCCGGCTTGGATGTGTAGGCAACATGACTTTCTATGTTTCAATGTCACTTGTTGAATGTGTGGATCGGTATGTTGCATGTCAGCTGCCTGGCATCTCAGGGATTTCATCCTATCAGTGTTACTGTGCAATATGTACCCGTTGTTAGCGCTGTCTGTACTCCTGAGTCCTGATTACTTCCAGTTGTTGGATTTATTTTGGATGTCAGATATAGCAGATATGACCTCTGGTGCTCTTGGTTTGTCTGACTATTGTCTGTCTATTGACACCGACCCTACTGTGGTCACACGCAACATCAAACCGCGGCCCCCTTTTACCGGTAGTGTGATCCCTGGGTCCCGCCCCCCTTGTGATTCCTGGGTCCCACCCCCTAGTGATCCCTGGGTCCCACCCCCTAGTGATCCCTCGGTCCTGCGCCACGTGGACCCGCATGGCTTTTTTAGATCCATGAGCATCCTCCCATCCTCCCATCCGCCACCACCACCACCATCTGGACCACCGGAAACCCCACCCACCCACCACCACCACCACCACCACCACCGTCGCCTCAACCTATCCCCCTACTTGTTTTCCAACAGAGCACCCAGGCCAGAACCTAAGCAGGGTGTTTCAGGAGGTTCCCAAGCGAAGGACCGGCGAAGGCTCCGTCAGGCCAGGTCTGTTGCTTTGCTCTGCCATTCCCCCTACAACGCCCTACCTAGGAGCTATAGGAGCTGCTCCTTTCATTGGTTCATTGGCTAGCTCGCTGCGTTTCGCTTTTGTTGTTGTTGTGGTGGTGGTGGTGGTGGTGGTGGTGGTGGTGTTGTCCTCTTAATTACTGTGGTCGCTGTGGGGGAGTGTTCTCTCTGTTAAGTCTGGCCTGGGGACTTGTTGAAACAAAAGTAGAAGAAAAGTTCGAGTTGGTTTTGTGTGTCTGCCGCTCTCCTAGTAGACAGCTTGCAGGCTTAACACGGAGTACAAGCGTTTGCACCCAGTTTTGTGCGCGGATTCGTTGTTTTTTTCTTTCTTTTATTTAAAGCTAGGCCAAACGGTATTTGCAATCTGTGGGCCACTTTCACGTCATGGCAGAACCTCAAATGTATAATTAAGAATTTACAAAGCCGTTTTATTTGCCCTGCCATCTACTATTTTGTACTACTTTTGGTGAAGGAATGCTCCATTTTGTATACCCACTACATTTCAGTTGGCATTCTCTGCCGGCCGCATGTGCAGAACATGGCATGCACAAACCACTCCCGGGATTATATAGACTTAAGAAGTAAACATGTCCTTTAAACATATAAAACACATTGGGCATTTTTTTTACATTGAGTATGGGAGTTGTGCTTTGTTATTGCTCCTAAAATAGTTACAAATCTAGAGAAAACAAGATCCATCCCTTGCAGTCATTTCTTGTTCAAATCTTGAGGAACATTTTTTTGTTGTTGATTACAAATTTATGTTTCTATCAAACAGTTGAAAAGCCTCAGTGAGGATGGCATCATCCCATCTGCCAAGCCACTATCAGTGAAGCCACATGTGCCTGATGACAGCGTACTCTTTAGTCGTGTAGAAGGCCCTCCGATGACTCCTAGTGAACTCAGGCTGATATAGTGAGGGTGCTTTCACACGAGGGACCTGGGACCCGGATCCACGTACACACTTGACCCCTAAGTCCAGGTGGTTTGATTAGTAACACTGTGTGGTACCGTACACCGGTGCAGATCAGCGAACCCTGAGTCCACTTGAAAAGGTTGGTCTCCAGTATGGTTCATTTGTACTACTCGGGTACGGTTTGCATCAGGTGTGAAAGCAAGTGGACGAGACGAGAGGGTCGCTCTTACCAATAACAGTCTGCATGGTGTGAAGGTCAACTCCATTGTATGGGCTTGGGGTCCTGCGATTGCCGAGCTTTTCTACACTGGAGTGGAAATATAAATAAATGTTGGGACGCAAGTTTCTTGTCTTTCTTACTTGTATACTGCCACCTGCTGTAGCGGAGTGTACTACTCGGGGACGGGAACAACATTACTCAGGAGCAGGTTAGGTCGGATCAAAAGTTTGGCTAAAGTTTGGCTGTTAATATTACATTTCCATTTACATTTAGGGCATTTGGCAAAGGCTTTTATCCAAAGCGACTTACAACGAGTACATTTGTTGAAGGAGACAGCAATATATCACTGTGATACATAAAGATCAGAATAGAGCAGGGTTCAAGCATTCATAGTTCCAAGGCTAATAGAACGAGTTTTATAATTGCTAGGTTGCCTGCATAATATCTGGGATAAGAGCAGACGTGCCATTCTGAGCGCATTACCAACATCTAAGAGCATACAATATGCTAAACAATGTTAAGTACTATTAATAATGTCAAGACGTACAAACCGGAAGGCAGGGGTGGGGTTATGCAGAGTCCAGGTGAACTCTGAACATATTGGCAGACAGCCCCCCCCCAGGCCCCCTAGTCACTATCCTGCATAGTGTTGCAAAGAGGGCTCTGAAACCAGCAGTGGTCGGACGATACACAGGACAGCATATTATGCACCTTTCTATCATCACCTACAAGTTAGCGTCTTTTAAATCTGTGGCGGAGAGAAGGTTTATCCTCCTTGATAACACGAGGGAAATAATAATAATCAAACCCATCTGGGAAATGGTGAATCGTGTGTGTGTGTGTGCGCGCACGCGTGCAGATGAGTTAGAGGAAGTTTGTTCAGGGATGTCCTTGTTACGCATGGATGCTCTCTCTCTCTCTCGCTCGCTCGCACCAAACGAGACTTACTGCCTGTTTCACCCTTGAAACAAAGTTACTGTATGTTGTTTACAGTAGGTGCTTAGATTTTTTGCAGGGTGTGTGCACGTGTGTGTGTGTGTGTGTGTGTGTGTGTGTGTGTGTGTGTGTGTGTGTGTGTGTGTATGTGTATGTGTGTGTGTGTGTGTGTGAGGTCAAGTTGGAACGGCCCACTCACAGCAGAACCACCTTCTATCAGGCATCTGGCCCTCCTTCCCGTTGGCAGGGTCGTCCCCTTTTATTTCAGCCCATAAATTACTTCACATTTATGCCCAGCTGCCCTCCGTCTCCTCTGCCCTCTCTCACTCACTCTCTCTCCTCCTTTCCCCCCCTCTCTCCCTCCCTCTCTCCTCTGCCCTCTCTCTCTCTCACTCACTCTCTCTCCTCCTCTCTCCCTCTCTCCCCCTCTCTCTCTCCTCTGCCCTCTCTCTCTCTCCATATCTCTCTCTCTCTCTCTCTCTCTCTCTCTCGTTCTCTCTCTCGTGCTCTCTCTCTCTCATGCTCTCCTCTCTCTCTCTCTCTCTCCAACTCTCCCTCTCTCTCTCCATCTCTCGCTCTCTCTCACTCTCGCTCTCCATCTCTCCATCTCTCTCCCTCTCTCTCCATATCTCTCTCTCCCTCTCTCTCCATCTCTCCCTCTCTCTCTCTCTCTCTCTCTCTCTCTCTCTCTCTCTCTCTCTCTGTCAACATACACGTGCATAAACTATTAGCAAACAGCGACCTTGCTTAAAACGCTGTCCACACCCGCCGAGGACAGAACAAGATGCAGAGGACAACACAAGATGCTTCTCTAGCCACCTGCTTTTTAGATTATTATTATTATTATTATTATTATTATTATTATTATTATTAATACCCTTTGGTGACGTCCGGTATTCAACTTGAACCTCAACACTTTCTGCGGCTCCACGGCGGGTTCAAATGTCAATCACCGCCAAAATGCGGTGCGGGCGTATTTAGCGTTTATGCTTTGTTATGCCCAGAGAAAGCAAGGAGAGAGACAGAGAGAGACAGAGAGAGAGAGATAAGAAGGCGGGAGAGAGGGACAGAGTGAAGAAGGAGGGAGAGAGGAATATATATATTGAGAAAGACAGAGATGGGGAGACAGGGAGACAGCCAGAGAGAGAGAGACAGAGAGAAGAAAAGAAGGAGGGTGAGAGGAATATAGAGAGAGAGAGAGAGACAGAGAGAAGAAGGGACAGAGAGACAGAGTGAAGGAGGGAGAGACGGACAGAGACAGAGAGAGAGAGAGAGAGAGAGAGACATGTAGAGCATGAGGGCGGGCGGGTTCTGTGGAAGCCGGGGAGCAGCTTGTTCTGTTTTGGGTTATTCTTTTGGCTCCTGGGCGTTCATGAGGAACATGTGTACAGTAGCTGGGATGTAAACCGAGAGAGAGAGAGAGCGGGCCCCCGGGGAACCAGGGGAGCCAGAGAGATTGAAAGGGGGGGGGGGGGAGGTAGTGGGGGGGGGGGGGTGACGGTGCAGTATTGCGTAGTGGAATCCAGCTTGCAGGATCTTGTATTAACCATGTTACTGACTCAGGGTACCCCTTATGTAAGAAAACGGGGGATTCCAATCCAATCCCATTTATCGCACATGTGTCTTTTATATATATTTGGTGTACTACACCACATGTGTTTGTTTTGTGTGGTTTTACATGGCTTTTGCATGATGTGAAGTTGTTTTATGATGGTGGGGTGGGGTGGGGGTGGGGGGGGGGGGGGGGGGGGTGGGGGTTTCCATTGGATGCTGGGTCTCGTCCAGAGAACGTGTCGTGCACAGTGTTTGATGTGTGTCTGTCAATTGGTTTTGAAACGATTGCGGCAGCGTTACTGTGCATGCACACTGTGTTGCTCTGCAGGGAACATCACCACCCGCATCCGCACGCCCGAGACGGGGTCGGACGAGGCCATCAAGTCCATCCTGGAGCAGGCGAAGCGGGAGCTGCAGGTCCAGAAGTCTGGTGAGAGAGAGAGAGAGATTTAACATGCATGGGAATTGGTTTTTAATTGTTTATGTGTGTACTTTGACTTCAGAGATCGTTGAGATGTATTAGACGGAAATGAATGTGTTACTCAATATGTGATGTGTCACCGCTTTTACTATCAGTTTTGGTTTATATTGTAATGGGGTGTGATTACAGAGGCTGATGCCACCATACCTTTGAATAGTGTGTGTCATGTTGGCCAATGGCCAGAAACGGACACAAAATACTCCCTCAAAATAATGATCCACCTCTTGCTTCTCACAGTGGACTCCTTGCAGTCTGCGTCCACCGGGGGCAGCGGTGCGGACGCCTCGGACGACACCATCAACAGCATCCTGGAGCAGGCGCGCCGGGAGATGGAGGCCCAGCACGCGGCCCTGGAGCCCCTCCTCAAAGCCTCCTCCTCCTCCTCCAACTCCTTGGTCCCCACCGGCGACCTCTCCCTGATCTCTTCCTCGAAGCTCTTCCTGGGCTCCCAGTCCTCCTCCTCCTCCTACGCCTCCTCGCTAAAGAGGGCCGCCGCGCTCCGGCCCTCCTCCTGCTCCTCCTCCTCGCCCTCGCCCACCGCCGTGCCCTCCCCGGCCGCCATGTTGGACTTCCACCTGGGCGGCTCGGCCAAGAGGGAGGCGGGTGGAGGAGGTGGTGGTGGTGGTGGTGAGGGGACCGGGGCCGGGGAGGCGGACGGTCCGGGGGCCAGCAGCAGCAGCAGCAGGCCCGGGGCGGCGCGGGGGTCCTGGAGGGATCAGTGGTGGAGCAGTGTGCACCCCCACGGGGGCTGGGCTAAGACAGAGGAGCCCAGGAGTCAGGAGGAGAGCAAGGAGGTAGGATGAAGATGATGAACCAGCCTGAGTCTGCTGTCTAGTCTGACAGCAGTCTGAAGTCTGATTTGTGAGATGACACTACTAAACCCCTGACCCTGTGTGTGTGTGTGTGTGTGTGTGTCTCCCTGCTAGCGGTCAACACGTCCGGCCGGCCTGGCCTCCTCCTGCTCCTCGTCCTCCATGGACTACTGGAAGGAGTGGCCCCGGGCCGACTCCCCGTACTCCCACGCCGGCCCCGAAGCCCCCGGGGGCCTGCCCCTGAGCCAGGCGGACACGCCCCACAGCACCCCATCCCCGCTGGGTCTGGGGGCCAGCCTGGGCGCCCTGGGGCCCCTGCTGGCCTCCGGGAGCTCCGCCATGGCGAGTGTTGCGGCGGCGGCGGGGGCAGGGGCCAAGACCCCCCGGGCGGCGGTGGCTCCCCTGAAGCCGGAGCAGTATGAGCTGTACATGTACCAGGATGTGGACACGCAGGAGCTCACCCAGCAGGTCAAGGACAAGCTGGCCAAGAACGGCATCTGCCAGCGCGTCTTCGGCGAGAAGGTGTGTGTGCGTGCGTGCGTGCGTGCGTGCGTGCCTGTGTGTGTGTGTGTGTGTGTTGTGTTGGTGCGGCTGCCCCAATGTCACAGCTGCTGACTATTACTTCATTCACATGACTGCACAAAGTAACATCACATCATATATATATATATATATATATATATATATATATGTAATATCATTATAACATGCCAGTCAGCATACAGCAGTGTAAAGCTCTTTTAAACTGGGTGTCTGCCCAGGGGGTGGGGGGTTGTAAGAAGGAGGGACCATGAACCATGAAAAATACACTTTTAGTATTTGTGTTATGATCCAAGGAAAGCCATAGGTTGTGTTTGAGCTAGTCCCCGCCCACTACCACAGTTTAGATATACCTTCCGGTCGATGCTTTATTTATTTTTTCATTTAGGGGCGGGGCTATATGGTTATTCAGCCTTCATGTCACTCCGCCCCGCTGTGGTCAGATTTGGGGTGGTGTAGCTTTTTACAATCCTGTTTACATAGAGGGCAATCCTATGTTTTTAAAATGTTGTGCATTTAAGTCGACATTTTGAACCAGGATTGATCCATATCACTACCATGGCACCCACAACATCACCCTCCAGCTCTAAAATATAAAATAAGGATTTAGCTTTACGGTTTGGTTTTCCTTTCAGGCCATTCCATTTTAAAATGTGTGTAAAGCCCTGTGCATGTGATCCCTAAACTCTGACTCTCTCTCTCTCTATCCTGTGTTGTGTGGTGGGCGGTGTGTGCGCGTGTGTGTGTGTGTGCGTGTGTGCGCGTGTGCGTGTGTGCGCGCGTGTGTGTGTGTGTGCGTGTGCGTGTGCGCGCGCGTGTGTGTGTGCGTGTGTGTGTGTGTGTGTGTAGGTGCTGGGTCTGTCTCAGGGCAGCGTGAGTGACATGCTGTCCCGCCCCAAGCCCTGGGCCAAGCTGACCCAGAAGGGCCGGGAGCCCTTCATCCGCATGCAGCTGTGGCTCAACGGGGAGCTGGGCCACAGCGTGCTACCCCAACAGGGTCCGCCCGGTACTGTAGGTAGGTGCTGGTACAGTCTTGCATTAAAATGGCTGAATGCCTGCAAAAGAAAACGCCACATAAAACAAACGTAAGCTTTTTTTAAAGAGTGTAGGTGGGTAGCGAGGAGGTTGTTGTTGTTGTTGTTGTTTCACGTGGCAACCCCGACTTTGAAAACCGTAACGCGCAGATTGCGGAAGGGGGCGGAGTATCCCGACTGAAATAGTCAGCCAATGACGGCACTGCATCTGGTCAGCCAGACTCCAGGTCCGTGGTCATGATCCCTGGCCGTCCGGAGTGGGCAGTCTGGGGAGGTTTCACTGTGAGGGGAAGGCTGGCCTGTCCACCAGTCGAGCACAGTTCAGATCTACAATATAGTAGAATCCACAGATAGACTTGTATGTCTGTACTCTTTTTCCTCGTACAGACTCACACACAGACTCAAAATCAATCTTATACAATCCTAGAATAGATGTCCACGATGTCCCTGTTTGCTTCTGTTCCCGGCAGAAACGCTTTATGTTTCTTCCACAGTGAGGTTTGGTGTGAAGAACTCTTAAGGTTGACTGAACCTAAGCGGAAACGTCCAAAAACAGAAAACCTGTATTTATGCGAACGCTTTCATCAGTTGGCTTTACGTACTTATTACAGAAGTCCCTCCAGAATATAAAACACATGGCCCCGCCACCACTGACTTCAATAATTGTTACCCAAGAAACACACGCACGCACGCATACACATGTGCGCACACCCACGCACTTCCATACACACACACACACACACACAAATACACATGTGCAGACACACACAGACACACACACACACATATATATACGCACGCACACATGCACGCATACACATGCGTGCACACCCATGCACTTCCATACACGCAAACAAATGCATGGGCGCAGACACACGCACAGACACACACAGATACCCACACACTTCCATACACGCACACAAATGCACGTGCCGACACACACACACACACACACACACACACAGATTGCCACACGCACACACATACTTACGCACACACATCACACAAGACACATTGGAGCCAATTCAGCCGCAGACGAGTTAATTGGCTGCTGGCTAATTAGAGGGGATGTGGATCAGGCCAGTAGCAGGAGCTCAGGACCCAGGGACCCAGGAACCCAGGGACACACTCCCTTCCACGGTTCCTCCGCTGTTCTTACTTATTGTTTGGCCCCTCGGTTGATGATGTCTTCAGAAAGGACACGCAGAGCATCGCTGGGTATCCAGGCTGTTGGCGATCACTGGGGTGTGCGATAGATCCGCTGGCACCAGAGATCCGAGCGCTTCCTTGGGCACATGGGAACACGGAGTGCCTTTGGTGAGGTTACCAGGCGGGACAAATTACAAGATCTGCAACTTGAGGATGAGTCAGTAGTGAGGCCTTCATCTTGGCTAGGAAGTTCTCTCTCACACGCTCACACACACACGCACACCCACACACACACACGGATGTCTGCTTTTGAAAATGATTTTCGGCTGCCAATTTAGGAGCCGAGGATGGGAGCAAGGAATATAAAATGTCATCTTTGATTTTTTTTTTTCATATTCTCATTATCCCTGCACTGCAATTTATATCCTAATGTCACCACGATAGGTTTATGCGGCGAACAAATTGAACGTGATGTATAAATTGATTATATGACTCACATACTTAGACAAACACACACAGAGACGTACACGTAGTTACACAGGCAAACACACACTTCCATCTCAGTCTTTCCAGCCTGTCCATCAGGTCGGGTTATTCTTAATGATGGCTTCCTTTGAATGCGTCTTTTGACTGACAAGTACCAGTACAAGTATAATGAACAACACACACACACAAATACTAGTACAGAACCACGGTCTGTCTCCCGGGCCGGGGAGCTGCTCACAGCGCGAGCCATCGGTGTCCGCTCCGTGTTTTACCTTTTGCCATGTTTAACTTGTCTTCCCATACAACCCTCTCACTTTCCCATCATTTCGTGCTCTAAAAGACAAATGCAGACAGCAATCTTTTAAATTGGTCCAGTATTGAGCAACAACGTTTTAGCCGCCAGCGGTGAAGCGTCTGCATTGTAACCCTTTGGGACTTCAAGCGCGCCCCTCAATGAACGTTCTCTAAAAGTGCTTGTTTTTTGTGACTGACAGGCTCAGATTGTTATTTTTTAGCGTCTGACAACATTAGGGAAAGGATCCCTACAGAGAAATAGAAAAAATATCTTGCCTTTGACTTGATCTGGTCTGTTTGTTATTGTGTCTAGCCAAGTCTCACTCTGAAATCCACAGTCAGAATGGGCAAAATATTCAGCCATGGACTTCAAGAAGTACACTTTCTGTAGTCGAACACAACAAACAAACTCTTGCCGGCGCTCGTCTCTCCAACTCACATTTCCTCGAACGAGAATCGACTAGAGTCAATAACAAAACAAATCATCGGGTAAATTGGGTCCAGGTTGAAAAATCGAAGTTATCCTTAAATAAAACCAGTGATAGCCATTCTGTTTCTGTGTTCTCCTGACCTCATTTGTACCCACAGCTTTTGGCTTATTAAATAGAACGTTACATTTTCATTACTCTTAAGACCTCATAAGACTGGTTGTCTGTTCTTAATTATTTCCTTGTTTGTTGTACATTGTCTGTTACTTTGTTTGGACTGCGAGTCTATTGCCCTCTGGGATTTACTGCTGTTTGAACTGGACCTTCCTTCCTCATGTCACAGAGAGCACTCCCAAGACCTCGGCCAGCTGCAGCCCGGCGCCAGAGTCCCCCCTGAGTTCCGTGGAGGGCTCGGTGAAGAGCCTGGAGGAGCCGGTGGTGGCAGCGTCAGGGGCGGGGTCCGGTGCCCATCAGGACCAGGCCAGCGAGGGAGGGGAGGAGCCGTGTCCCGGCAGCCCCCTGCCCATGCCGGGTCAGGCGGCGGGGGGCCTCAGCGTCCAGGAGATGGTGGCCATGTCCCCGGAGCTGGATACCTACGCCATCACCAAGAAGGTCAAGGAGGTGCTGACCGACAACAACCTGGGTCAGTGGATGCCACCTTGGGGCGGAGGGGGGGCGGTTGGTGGGAGTAAAAGGAAAGGATTGGTCAGGTGGGAGGGGAGCTGAGAGCGGATGGGTTCAGGTCCGGTGGGAGGGGAGCTGAGAGAGGATTGGTTCAAGAGACAGAGTTCTGCTGAGAACTCTCAGCAGAACTTTATTTATAACTTTTATCAAGACGCTACGAAATAACAAAAATAAGTATTTCCCCACTTCACACACACAAATGATCAATCGATCAATCAAAGGCCAATCAGCACTGTGGGGCGGGGCATTCAGTTCATGACCAAGCCATGAGCACCAGAGTGGTCAAAACAATGGCGGCACCCGAGGAGAGTTTAGCAATCGACGGAGCAATCAAAATCGTTTTGTCCAAAATATTTAATTAACAGAAATTTGCACAGAAGGCTTTTCCCAGAGGAGAATATCTTTTGGCTTTACTTCCAAACTGAGTTTGGCAAGAGCGAAGAGAGCAAGAGCATCGCTTAGTTATTTAATCTGATTGGCTGGAGTTTTCTTGAACGTAAGACTGCGCGTGCCCATGTTTGGGAATGAGCTGGTGCCCAGCCGAGGCCGGGCTGATACTCATTATGAGGAACACATTGAATGACTGGATGGTCTTGTACCGTCTCACCCGGCTAATCCCCCAGGCGAGCAGACTGCGTAATGCTCAGCAAATCTACTGTCCATGAGAGCAGCCTTCTACACTATTACTGCCATGATCTCTTCAATAGTGTTTCCAAATTGTATTTGTCAGAATCCAAGGATCACACCTATTATAATGGTACTTTTTCACAGATCAACAGTAGCAGGGAAGTAACTTCCTATTCCTGTAGTTTTAACATTTGGTGGGTTTTATTGTTGCCTGTCGCAGCACCAGCATGGTCCATAATGTATATTAACTGGACTAGTTGTGTCTATACTGGTGCACTGCCAGACCTAAACCCAACAGACCCATCACTAATGTTATGAGCTACACCTAGGTTCGTTCCTGATGTGAAAAGGCTCTATTGTTAAGAATTTCCTTCGGGATTAATAAAGTTTTAGCTTATCATATCTTATCTTATTGGAAGTGTGTGTTAGCAGTGCCAGTATGGGAGGGTTTAATATGATGTCACGCACATTCCAATTTAAGCCGCCATCTTCCTACTTTATCACCGTTAGAATCGCTATAATAATCAGCTGGACGCTTGGTTATTCTAGAATCTTTGGTCAAGATGAAGTACCAAGATGGCGACTTGGATTGTGTGCTTTTGGAACTTCAGATGACATGATTCAAACCCTCCTCCCTCCTTGTGACCAAAGATCATAGCAAATGTGTTAAAACAAAAAACATGTAAAAGCTGACTTAAGTCTTGTTCCCACTGGACACAAAACCCACAAACACCCGCTAACATCTGGCATTTTGACTTTAGTGGGAAAGGTTACAATCGGCATTCATTCCCCGGGACAAATGACTCTGTAGTAGCAGTGGGTATTTATCGGTAACCTGCCCCTTTTTCCGACGCAATGCTATGACTCCGTCAGTAACTTCTGTCACTCTTTGCCATCTCAGCCACAAATTCTGCCTTCGTCCAAAGCAGCTGTTGAACACCGCATTAGTCTGCACCGAGTTTGAAATTACCGAATAACTAAGAGATATTAAAAAAGAAGTAACCGCCCTAACATTTTTACTGGCCTCCATGCTGCTCTCTACTGTTTACTAACCCTGTTTTCACAAAATAACCCCTTAAATAACCGCTTAAAAGTCACTAAAACACATTAAAAAATGCGTTAAAAATCCTGCATATGGCTAATTTTGCTGGGAAAAGGGTATAAAAGACACCCGTATGGGCATTGCATTTTGAATGGTTATTTGACTTAACAAGTCACTCTAGAGTCCAGACTTGACCCTATAATGTGACTCCATGGTGAACGCTGACTGAGTGCCATTTAGACGTCGTCATTCAGGACATGTGCCGTCTTGTGGGGCTTCCCTCGGCCTGGGCTAGCAACAACAGGCTAAATGCAGCCAGCCAGCCTCCTAGCCTCCCGTCCAGCCGTCCACCCGCAACAATGGGAACGCATTAGCATGTTAGCCATGTCGGCACTTCACCCCCCTCGCCTGATTTATGACTTTGCTCCGCAGCTAATGACGCACGCGGTCTAAAATCAGATTGCCAGTGGTCGAGGTCATCGTGGGGGTGGCCAAATTATGTGAAAAATGATGTCACTTTACAAGTAGAATAGGACAAAGGTTCTCCTTTGTGAAATATCTCCTGTCCCTGAATAATTTTTGCTCAATGGATCCTTAAAGACTAATAGTCCACTTGATGCTAACAAGCGTGTACTTTGATTGATGACCTGCAGGGGGGGAGGTGATTACATTTTCACCCGTGCATGTCCATGTTTAATAATTGGATTATTGCTTCACAACAACAAGCACAATGTAGCTCTGCTCTGCAATGAATATTCTCTCTCTCTTTATTTGTTCCCAGTGTTAAAAGCATTTTGGGACGGTATTGTGTTTTGTTTTTCCAGTTGATACAAAAGGCATTCCAACGCTTTCTCTAATGGCCTCTCGTTTCTTTATGTATTCCCTTCTCTCTCTCTCTCTCTCTCTCCTCTCTCTCTCCCTCTCTCTCTCTCTCTCTCCCTCTCTCTCTCTCGCGCTGTCTCGCCCCCTCCCACAATCCCCGGTACACACTACAAACCACTCAGAGGGTACGTGTTCTCACCTGGTGTCACTCACACACACGTTTTTGACTAACATTGCTCTTGTACCGCTGTCTTCCGTATGTTTCCGTAGCAGCTAAACCAAGACTACAATACCCATAATACGCAGCCTCACCATGCACAACACAAGAGACATGCACGCACACACACACACACACACACATATACGCGATGACACAATCTCACATTTTTACACATACATACATTGTATTAGGCCTTCCCTGCGTCATAGACAAAACAGCTTTCTGTAGTTTCTTCACAAGGGCGCTTGTGAGATGCATTCTCTCTCTCTGTCTCTGTCACCTCTCCCCCTCTCTCTCCCCCTCTTTCTTTCTCCTCCTCCTCCTCCTCCTTCTCTTACACAGAAACACCAGTCCAAAACCTGTAGTTGTCAAACAAATTGTACTTTTACCTTTTTTTTTCTCCAACTCCACTTCATTCTCAATATTGCACCTTTTCCCCTCCCGGCCCTCCCTCCCTCCATCCCTCTCTCCCCCCTCCCCTCCCTCCCCTCCCTCCCTCTCCTCTCCCTCCCTCTCCTCTCCCTCCCTCCCTCCATCCCTCCCCTCTCCTCCGTCCTCTCCTCCAGGCCAGCGTCTGTTCGGGGAGAGCATCCTGGGCCTGACCCAGGGCTCGGTGTCAGACCTGCTGGCCCGGCCCAAGCCCTGGCACAAGCTGAGCCTGAAGGGCCGCGAGCCCTTCGTCCGCATGCAGCTGTGGCTCAACGACCCGCACAGCGTGGACCGGCTGATGGACATGAAGCGGCTGGAGAAGAAGGGTGAGGCGCACGCGTTGTTGCGGTTGCCGCGGTGACGTCACCCACGGCAACACACCCCGATTTCTCCACCCCCCCTTGCCTCCTTATTTTGTGCTCTATGTTAGGTTCTGGGCGATATGACTTCAAGTCAATAACCACAATTATTTTCTAACTTTTACCAAGATTGCAATTAATGAATTAATGCAATTAATTATTTATAATTTATTTTATTCAACTTTTTTCCCACACTGCCCTCCTAGTTCTTTGTCATAGCATGTGATATTTTTTTCCAATGGAGTGCATATCTTATCTTTGTGATTTGAAAATAATTGACAGAAACACACACAGATTAACTAATTATGGCTAATTATTGAATAACAGTTGAAATTAACCAAATGAACCGACATGAACTGGATTAAGTCTACATTTCTTAATTTCCCCACCCTACTCTATGTACACTTTGGATGTAGGCTTTGGGGAAAAGGTATTTCAAGGCAGACTGAAAGGCATGCTGGGTAATTAATCACCACATAGTGGGACAAATAGCATATAGTATACACTTTAAAACCAAGAGTCTAAATTTGCAAAACAAAACAAATGAGGGAATGTTCACACCGTACTTACTGGTTTGGTTTGTAAATTCCCAGCTTGAATTCCCAGCCTCCCCTGGTTCTAAATTCTTCCTGTTCCCGTTTATTAAAATGTAGTTCAACAGTACATTGTGGGCCAGACCTTATGTAGTACTCCTGAAACGACTCCAAAATGCAGTGCAGTAACAATACCTCTGGACTAAAGTACAATACAGAAAGTAAACATTGTTTTCGAGAGGGATACCCTAGCTATACTATATTGCTGTTTACCAGCAATCGGTTAAGCTAGCAACTATGAGTGCTTGAAACTTATTCTATTCAAATTGTACTGTTCCGTCAGTGATATATTGTTGTTTCACTCTTTCGACAAATGTACTTTGTGCTTGTAAGTCACATTGGACAAAAGCGCTTGCCAAATGACCTAAATGGAAATTAAAGTGGTGAGTTGACGCTAGAGTTTGCCTGTTCGAAAATGTCATCAGACGTGAGGCTTGATGGCTCCACTTAGCGCCCCTGATGTAGGGGATGGAGATGCTGGTCTGGAGCAGGGGACAGAGACAGACAGACAGACAGAGAGACACAGACAGACAGAGAGACAGACAGACAGACAAACAGAGAGATAGGAAGAGTGATAGAGAGACAGACAGACAGACAGACAGATAGGAAGAGTGATAGAGAGAGAGCCTTCTGACTGCTCTCTTTCCGCCTCTAATAGCCCAGATACGTCCATGGGCATCCCAGTCTGACCCTTACATGCCATGTGCCCCGGGTTGAAACTGGTGTGGTTGGGTGGGGGTTTGTCTGTTGTGTGTGTCTTGCTGTGTGTCTGTGTGTCTGGTGTGTCCTGTGGGCCTGGTGGGTGTAGGTGTTTCCACTGTCCAGATGGATGATGGGGTGCCCAAATAATCAGGCCTCCTCATCAGACCGTGCACAGCATCCAGCCTCTCCGGGGCCCCGCCTTATTTAAACGTCCACTTGGCAACCCATTGGCTGTCTCTTAACACCGCCAATATTTTAACCTCCCTCACTCCCCCCTCCCTCCCCCCGTCACTTAACGTTCTCCATCAAATTGCCTCATGCTATGCTATCATTGCATTGTAAAGTGACATTATTCTATACTCCTCTGGAATATGTTGATACACCTGGGCTTTTGTCCTGGTAATAGTACATCGCAGCATTATCGCTTGTTCAGAAAGGCAAACACAGTCTCCCGTCGTAACATATGACTTCTTCTTTCATAGTCATTCGTGTTTGTTCGGACTATTAATAAATGTCTTGCTTAGCATTGCAAGATGCTGTCAACCTCGACTCGGCTGGGCTTGTGGAAAGGTTGTTTGTGCCAGGAATAGAAAACTGTTAATTCTTGTCCAATTTTTGTGCTTACTCTGCTACCCTGGCTGCCCGGTAATGGTGATGAATTAGGACGGAGGAGGAGTCATGTGAACCACTATGTAACAACACTGGCCCCTGGTGGTTCGATGCACTCAGCACAGTACCGCTGCAACATTGTGGAATTCAGTGTCCGTCTCACTCAGTGTGCCACATAGTACGGTTATATAAGTACAACACCTGCTGTAGTGAAGTTACATCTGTTTCTGTGTGTTAATTAGCATGCATGGATCACGTTCATAGCACAGATATGAATGACATATATGACACGTATACGAGTACGTATCCATGTTATTAAAAGATACATCTTGACACTGAATATATATGTGGGATATTAGTGACCCTTCATGCTTTTTACACCATTATTTAATATTATTGAACAAAAGTTGATCAGGTCATTCACGGTTATATTCAGGTCTAAAAACGTACACGATGTGGATGAAGTCCGATCCACTGAAAATACTTTTAAAGGTGCAATTGACAAAAAAAAAAATTCTATGTAGACAAAGATATGTTTTTTTAAAGAATACATCCACGTCGCCCTTCCAAAAACAATTGTATGCTTGTGAACCTAAATCTATAGCTAATGTGTATCTACATGTTCATCAATCAATTGATTACCCACTGGCCCCCACTGGAATGGAATGGAAGGGCGGAGAGGGAGACATCTAGTGGCTCAACGTGAACAATCTTAACAATTGCACCTTTAACTCAATCACAACAACCACACCAACTACCTCAGTGTTGACCACCAGTAAGCCATCAGGTGACCCTCTGACTCTCTGCTTGGCTTTTTACCTCCAAAGCCTACATGAAGCGGCGACATAGCCTGGTGACCGAGGCCCACAGCAGCGCTGGGGACGCCGGCCTCTCCGTGGGGGACTACAGCCAGGGCTGCAGCCCCCAGCACCAGCCCCACCACCACCACCAATCCCACCACCACCACCACCACCAACACCCCCACCAGCAGCAGCAGCAGCATCTCAGTGGGCAGCTCAAGAAGCCCCGCGTGGTTCTGGCCCCCGAGGAGAAGGACGCCCTGAAGCGGGCCTACCAGGAGAAGCCCTACCCGTCCCCCAAAACCATTGAGGAGCTGGCGTCGCAGCTGAGCCTCAAGACCAGCACCGTCATCAACTGGTTCCACAACTACAGGTAGGCTGCACATGAGCATTCCTCCTCAAGGTGTCTTAGTAGCGCTGTCTTTGAGTAAAGGAAATCTTGGTCGACTAACCAGCAAACCTTTTTTGAACAAATATCAGTTAGTCAAAGTCCTACATCCAATTAATTAACAACTGTCTCTCGGACGCGGACATAAAAATAAACTGAGCTCCACACATCCACACACACTGTGACCTTATACCGCACTTTTTCGAGAAGCTTCCCTCTCTCGGATACGCACATTTCGATCAGACTACTGACTGAACGGCTAACTGAAGTCTGCCCTAGAGAGGAATTCCTCCTCGCTCTTCAGAGAGGCGTCTCGGTTTGGGGAGGGGTCATACACTGTGATGTGTGAAGCCCTCTGAGACTTTAACTGTGATTATTCACTGTCCCTTGTGGACGTTTGGCACCCATCCAGGTCTCGGATCCGCCGGGAGCTGTTCATTGAGGAGATCCAGGCGGCGGCGGCGGCGGGCGAGGGTGGCCCGAGGGGCGGCGACCCCAGAAAAGGGGCCTGGCAGCGGCCGGGGGTGGGGAGAGCCGGACTACTGCGATCGGCACCTGAGTCGGAGGGCACGGCGGACGGGCCCGGCCCGGGACCCCGCCGCCCAGGAGGGGGGCCTGATGGACCTCAGCCAGGATGGGTGTATTGGCGCTGGTCTATTGGGGGCGGGGCCGCAGGATGGCAGCCAGGCCCCGCCCACGCCCGCCCCAACCCCAGAGACAGCTCCCTGCGCAAGAAGAAGGCGGCCAACCTCAACAGCATCATCCACCGGCTGGAGAAGGCAGCCGGCAAGGACGACCTGCATGACTGGGAGTTCTGAGCCATGCCCCCCCCCTCCCTCCCCCCCGGACCACCTCACCTAGCAATAATACCGCCGGCGTCACACAGGAGATGTTATTTTTATAGCGGCCTCTGACACGAACACGTCTGTCTGAGCCTGGCGTGAGTTTCTTCTTCGTTGGTACTTTCGGTACACTTTCATATCTTTGAAGACATAGGGCAATGGGTGGGTGGGTTGGGGGTGGTTATCATGGTGTCTCTATAAGAGTGACTGGTATAAAAGAAAGAAAAAGAGAAGCACTTCCAGGCTCCTGCCAACAAGCCCTTCCGGCCAGCGGGCCTTAAAACCAAACCGTTTTAAAACCTTAAAACGGCCACAAGGTGTGAGAATCAGACTCGTTTTCATTCCACAGGAGGAGGTGAACCTTCAAGGCAATAGATCAGATAGATCAGCAGCATCATGTTGGCCGAGATACACAGACTAACTACGCACGGTGAACCAGAGCTAATCCCGTTTTCCCAGAGCTGAGCGCTCCGTCCTCACCTCCGGAGAGAAGTCCTGCCTCCTAAGTAACTCGCCTCTCTGGGCCCCTTGTTAGAGCGCCATCTAATGGCCGTGGACTTCTCTAGAAGCTGTAGACTCCATAAGAAGCTGTATTTATAGTAACACTTAACGTAACGACCGGCCAATCATCGACTCTCAACAGCAATTTGGTTGCCACGAAGAGATTGCACAGTCAGATGACTCTAAACAATATTAGTTTTTGATAAAAAAAAATGAAAAGTGAAAATACTAATCATTTGTTTTAAAGAAATGCTATATACACACACACACACACACACACACACACACACACACACACACACACACACACACACACACACACAGACGCAAGAATCACATTTTCTTTCGAGCTAAACATGAAATGCAATAGTTATGTCAGGAATTAGGCTGCGATCTTGTAACAGCGGACGTTTTAGGTTTTCTTTTCCCGCCCAACGTAGATGATGTGCTTTGTCCGGTTAGCGCGCCGCTTGTTGCTAGCTTTACCAGCACTGCCAGGGGCAGGACCACGCTCACTTTATTTAATACACGCTGTTTCTAAAGGCCAAAATCAGGTTGGAGTAGGAAGAGCAGAGGAGAAACAAGGAAAACAAATAATTGGGGCTAGAAAGCCAATACACTTTTCTTGTTGTTTTTTTTGTTTTGATTTCTTTATTAATTAAGAACTTGTAACATATTTAACGACAACAGGAAGGACACACACACTCTGTCAAGACCTCGGAAATATGGGCGGGCAGTGTATCCAAAAGCCGCGTGCAGCTCATTGGTCGCTCCCACCCCCCAAAGCCAAGCAGGCGCTTGATTGGATGAAAAAAACAATCAGGCGTTTGATTGGATGAAAAAACCAAGCAGGCATTTGATTGGATGTTTCATGTCAGTTTCTCAACTTCAGGTGATGTTGGTCTGTGTGTCTGGGAGACCTGCCACGAGGATCTCACACACCTGCACAAAGAACTCCACACACACACACACACAACTGCCCCCACGCAAATCACCATGTCGATGTGAAACCCAGTTCAGAGTGCCTGTCCACTGCCTGTCCACCTCATCTCTTCCACCCCCCCCCCCCTCTGCTGTTAGGGATATATCTGTGTTGGACACTTCTGACATGCACTTTTGCGTGTGTGTGTGTGTGTGTGTGTGCGCGCGCGCATGTGCGTGCTTGTCCGTGTGTGTGAGTGAATGTGACTTATTAATATGCAGCCTGTGTCCAATTGGTGTTTTCATAATGGCAACTCGACTAGGGCATCCTCACACACACACACACACACACACACACACACACTAGTATAGCATGAAGACAGACTCATAACAAGAGGTTGTTTGTTTTACTGGTATATGCAGACTCACCGCTCACGAGGCCCCTTTAAACCATTTATTTAAAAAATGTCTATGTGTGTTTATTTTTCTTCCGTTTTATCCATTCAAATTATTTATAGTGTTTTTTTACATTTTAATATCATTTATATCATTTTTGTGTTTTCTCATTCTTTTATTCTACTATTATGATTACTATTGTTGATATTGTCACCAATGAAAGGGACAGGGAGGGTGTTTTTACATGGTTGTTACGTTGTTGTTTTACTTATAGACTGCCGGCAGTATTGGGTCATACTTACATACACACAAGATGTAGTTGTCGTTCAATCGTATATATATATATATACAGTATAAATATATATATAATAAATATATATATTACGTTTTTCCACATTTGTTTAAAAAAAAAAGTGTCATTTAGAGTAGTGTTTACAACTCTGCATAGTGTGAGTTTAGTTCATGGTATCTTTGCATGGTGTTATGATTCATGATTATTTTTTAATTTCTTCTAATGATGCAGTGTGTGTCCACCCCTCCGGACAGCACACTGTATTGTTTCACCCCCCCCCCCTTCCCCCCTTTGTAGTCACTGCAACCTAATGCTCTCTTCAGACATTAAGGTCTACTTCTATGTCTGACTTTGGACTCCTAAAAAGGGCTTTACAAATGATTCTATGAAGGTACAGTATATCAACGGATGACGTCATCACATCCCACCCCGCCGCCCTAAAGTTGAACTCAATCAGGACACGTTGCACTTGTATCTCCAAACTTAACAGGGCTTATTGCAATACATCCACCTTCACCTTGCTTCAGCATTGCATTGGCGTCCCTATGGTGTCCTTTTCAGATGATCCTGCAGGACCCCCTGGTGAGGGACCGCCTCCCCACCCCCACCCCTCCCCCCCAATGCCCCGCCCACATCTTCCTTTGTTCCTTTAGCGTCACTGGGTTGTGAACCATGGCGTCCTCAAGTGCCAAGTGCTGCAAACGGGGCCACGCTTAAAGCAGAGGCCCTTTTGTTCCGCGAAAATTAATTAATTTGACTTTTATGAATTAATGTAAGCAACAAGGTCACAACCACACAGACACACTCACGCGCATGCGTTGCGGTCGCCAGTAACAGTCTCACTTGTTTAATTTAACGCTCTAAAAATAACGCATAGCACACAACCACACAAGTGGGGGAAGAAATAAATATAAATAAATGACAAATAGTGCCCTTTTGTGAAGCCCTGGCTGCTAGTATTTGACGTTGTTTGCCTAATGAATATTCCATAAAGTTCATTGCCTCCTTTGAAGTCACCCAATTTTGGAAATGTTTGGGTGATTTTTTTTCCATCAGGCTAAGAATAACATTTTAAACATAACATACGCCCCCCCCCTCCCCAATCCCAGTATCCGTTTGCATCGTACCCAAGAGTCATTCTCCCTTGTACTTGTACTTGTACTTTATACTGCATGCCTTGGAAGTACAAGGAGATTACGTGTATTTGTCAACCCGTTCTGAGCACTCCGTGACTGCGTTTGGTTGCCATTATATATATCTTTTTTTTCCCCCCATCTGATGTTTCGTTAAGAAGTGGCGCATTTCCAAAGTTTTAAAGAAGCTTCCGCTCCTCATAAGAAACCCAAAGTAGCTCTGTGAAAAGTCCTTAGTATACGACCTTGTGGGCGAAGACGTTGCTCGAGTCCGTCAAATGAGTCAGAGAGAGAGAGAGAGGACCAAAAAAATAAAGGTTGAACCTCCTAGTGTTGTGTATCAGCATTTCAATCACATACTGTCCTCATGTCTTTCAGAGCAGTGATTCTCAACCAGGTTGCAGAGCAGAGAGCATATGCCAAACCTCTTTAAACTTAAATGTTTCAATGTTCATTCATGTTTCACTGGCTTACTATTTTCGGCCACAGTTGTTGCAGCCTTTTTGTTTGCGCAATGTTTTTAACAGTACATGAAGCATTGTTGATTACTGCAATATTGGTAATCCTTCTTTTTCAATTTTTTGGTCATGACTTGACATGAAACCCATGGGTGCTGAGGCCAAGAGCAGTTGAGAAACCACTGGTTTTAGATTGTCTAGGGTGAGAGGGCCGTGTCTTCTCAGCTTCAACAACCTGGACAAACGGACACACATTCAGATAAAGGACAGCTTAGAAAAGAAAGGGAGGAGGATTCATTCAAATTCTGCCAAGCAGGACATTTTGAAAAGTTTGATCCAGAAAAATTCCCTGATTTCGCAGGGATTTTTTTGGCAAAGCAGCCAAAGCGACACTGATTTTTACAAAAGGGCAACTTGCATGGTCTTGTCCAGGTGATTTTCCTTAATTTGACGTGTGGTTAGTAAAAGAACAAAAATTTCAGGTGTCCGTTGCAGAAAATCTGCGATTCTCGAGACACATTTCAGGAATTTGCCTTTTCGCAAATATTTTTCTAATAGAGCCTAAAGCAGTATGCCTATTGTGATTTCAATAAAGTGTACAGGTCGAAATATCCTCATGGAAGTGTTAACGCATTAGAATTGTTTTATGTTGATTATATTCCAAATATTGTAGTGCTTAATAATCCAAACCATGCTTAAGCTAAAAATGATAAATTCCCCAAAAGTCATTTGCCTTTAAAATAATTTCACCTTTTGAATAAATATTGGTCCCAATTGTTTTTTGTCAGCCATAGTTGGCAAGTTGGCGGTCAGAATGGGATTCGTAAGGTCAAGGTTATTGTTAAATGAATCAATAGTACAGTCTGTATGTTCCTAAATCAGCTGTTTCATATCCATCTTTTTTTCTTTTAGAAGGACACAAAAACTACATCAAAAACTACACCTGCACAATGTGTTTCTTCTTTACCTTTTTGTCCAAAATCTTCTGATCTAAACTGTTTTCCTCATAAATTATTTCATAACACGGCTCATGTTACAGTTTGAATTGTTTAAAGAGCTTCACTAAGCAGCCACCAGGCAGGCAGAGTAAACCTCCCTAGCTTTTCTGACCAGAGACTCCGAAAATTCTTATTCCCTTTAGAAGCAATTCAGAAATCTGTAATTCTTTATTCTTTATTCTTTGAATGCTGACATTCATTTCAGAATTCTGAGTTTGTTCTGAGAATTCTGGGATTAAAATTCCTCCACATGGCAATATTTTGTATGTTACTCTCCTCTGGAACCATGTCAATGTTTGTGTTTTGTTTAATTTTGAAAATAACTGAAATTATATGGAAGAACCAAGCTAGCTCCACCTGCACCTCATCAATACTACTACTACTTAACCAGGATTATAAGCATCCTATAAGGTGTATATTTCATCGGATAACAAAGATGATATGTTTCTGTCTTATTTTTGAGACACAGTGGAAATGCCAAGGGTTCTAATATTGTAATATTTTTTTATCGTATAGGTTTGTATTTTATTCGTTATTTTTTTTTCTCAGGCATCTCTCTACGATTAATTCAGTGTGGATAGTCAGCAGCATCTTTGTGCCGTCCAAGCCGATTTCAACCTCATGATTGCTAATGTTTTACACATTCATTTACTTTAAATGATGGCTATTTTTTCAAAGTCTGTTACCAGATTCAATGTAGTTATTTTAACTGAAATCTTTGACTACTTTTGGTTTGATCTGATGTTGATTCTCATTCTTATTTTATAAATGGTAGCTGGGCGAACGTTTTATACCAAATATAATTAGGTTTATGTTCAATGCTCGGTTGAACCGTAACTTTAACGATGGTCTCCTAAATTTTGGGCCTTAAGCCACTATTTTGGAAACCATAATTGTATAGTAGTCAGTTCTTCATTATTTTCTCATCCATATTGTTTCCTGTTTCCTTTCAGATGACATGTCCTTATGTTTCCGACTAGTGTGTTGCAAACGAAAGCCTGCTTCAACCAAAAAGTGTCTTATCCAATGCAAACCATTTCTAATATCAGATATTTTTTGTTGATATTTCTAATATCAAACCACCCTTCCACACTTATTACACGTATTTAAGAAAGGTTAGGTTTGAGGCGTTTGTTTTGGCATTATCTGTGTGTGTGTGTAAACCCATGTCCCAATTCCCATGCATTTTTGAGGACTTCATTTATCTTTTGTTCTTGTTATTTATTTTTTTATTTTCTCGATAGACTGGCTCAAAGTCGCGCAAGTCTCAGCTGGTCTCGTGTTCTGGTCTTTTAAAGCTCAGGTGGGCATGAACCATGTGTACGTATATTGGGGGACAGACTGCCAAACTCTCTCTCTCTCTCGCTCTCTCTCCCTCTCTCTCTCCCACTCTCTCTCTCCCTCTCTCTCTCTGTCTCTGAGTGGTTGTTCCAACATGTTGTCACTAGCTGGTCTATTTTTTATATTCAGAGATGGCCAGATGGCCCCAATGTGTTCCCATTAACTGAAGCAAACCGTAACCGATAGTCCTATCACTTTTAATGGTTATTGTAACTTTTCCAAGTGTCTCTTTCTACAATGTCTTGATACTCCGGTCCTTTTTGTTTTTTTTGTCAAGTTAACACTTTTTTTCCAGCACTGTATGACAGCTCCTATACAATATTTGAAAAGCAATATCACTGTATGAAATTCACTATGTGTTATTGTTATTACTATTGTTATTATTCACTAGCACACTAGGTGTGATTATTGAAGTAAATATCTTTTATATAAACACTATTGGTGCCTGTTGTCTTTCTTTCCACACACATACACATACATACACACACAATCACTCGACTCACATTTTGTATAACAGACTTCTAACAGATCTCATCACACAACTGTATACACTGTCACAAATTAGTGTTCACATTTTGCTTTGTAAAGTAATCAGACCTCTTCCCTTCACTTTGTGTTGTCGATTTTATTTGCAATGTACAACCTTGTCATTTTGGACACCAATCTCCACACAATAACCTAAAATGTCAACGCAAATGTAGATAAGTACTGAGAGCCTTAAAGCTGCAGTATGTGTGTTGAGTTGAGGCATCAGCTTCACTCATTCAACATTCAAAAAGGCTGTTCCCATTGGTCTCCTTGTGTGGCTCAGCCCCGCCCACTGGAGCAGGTTCTCCTCATGGACTCCTCTGGGTGTTGGGCTGCATCCTTGTCCCCTGTGGCTCAAGTCCCTGCTGAGTAAATGTAGCCTCATGAGACCGTCCTGATCTCCGAGTTCCCATTCGGTTTCTCCCTGCAGATCAGTCGGGCTTCGAGGCTGTTGGTTGAAAGCCACCCAAAATAACAGAATGCTATTTCATGATGGGCCAGAAGCGCTGCAGTCTGCAGAATTTCAAAAACAATGGCAGCGCCATGGGGACAGTGGAGCAATTGACAAAGCAAACAAAACAGTTTCATATAACGATGTAAAAGGATGAAATGTACATGGAAGGCTTTTTACTTTCTGTCCCGCCTGGTTCAGCAAGAGTGAAGAGAGCAATATCGTTACTGAATCTGATTGGCTGAGGTTTTTTGACAACATGCTTGTTGAAATCAATTACTGGCCAGACAAGGCCCAACTGAAATTAATTATGAAACAAAAAAAGTCATCAGATCATGCTGTCAATGTGTCTGGGCCCGATTGAGTTGTAGGTCACTTCCCTGACCGAGGCCCTTCTTCACAGGTTACTGAGTTTCGAGGAACCTGTGCTTTCCAAACTACGTCCATTCATGAACATTCACAGAGAACATTCAAAGCTTTAGTAATGGTTGCCCAGATCGATGCCTCGCCACAATTTGATCACGGAGGTCTCTGGAGAGTTCCTTGGACTTCATGATTTGTCTTTTGGTTCAGGCACACGCTGTGCATTGTGGAACCTTAAAGAAGCACATGAGGGTACTTGTCTGAATCACATCCAGTCAATGAACCACGTGGTGATCATCAAGTTCTAGAGACTTCTGAAGGATAATCAAAGCAAACAGGCTGGCTAATGTGGTGTGTGTGTGTGTGTGTGTGTGTGTGTGTGTGTGTGTGTGTGTGTGTGTGTGTGTGTGTGTGTGTGTGTGTGATGCTGTTTGTCTTCCATAGCACGGTCTTAATTCTCTCAGATGAGTGACATGGCTTTGGCTTTCCCTCAGAACTCCTGGCCAGGAATGGCTCCCTTAATCCTTAATCGGGGGAATCCCTCTTGTGTGTCACCTGTGATCAAGCCAGCTGATCCATGTCAATAAGGTTGTTATAGGGTTAAGATATAGAGGCCGTGATACTGTTATAACTAACACAGATCTAACCACTTAATTGCAGTTTTGTACAATGTTGTTGTGGCCTGGCAACAGCCGTGCGCTTGGATGGAGATAAGATAAGATTCTTTCAAAGTATAACCTTTTTTACTGATACACCCTATGGGGGTCAAACAAAGAAAGACTGCTTTAGCTGTAACGGCCTCTCTTCACTGAAAACGCACCGGGACCACACACACACAACACACCACACACACACACACAACTCTTCCAGTTTCCAGAAGGTCGATACCACTCTGAACGTCGGGGGCACGTACTTCACCACCCGTCTGTCCACTCTGAGGCGCTACGAGGACACCATGTTGGCGGCCATGTTCAGCGGACGCCATTACATCCCACGGGACGCCGAGGGCCGCTTCTTCATCGACCGCGATGGGGCCTACTTTGGGTGAGCACTGCTGGACTATATAGCTGTATTATTTAAAAGTTTGGTTTTTATCATCATGGTGGACATTTTTGTCCTAAAGAAAAGCACCATTGAAAGTGGATAATGATAATGTCTGATTGGTCGCCCTCTCCAGGGACATCCTGAACTTCCTGCGGGAGGGGGAGCTGCCACACCGGGACCGGGTCCGGGCGGTGCACCGGGAGGCTCAGTACTACTCCATCGGGCCCCTGCTGGACAACCTGGAGGACATCCAGCCACTGACCGGGGAGAAAGTGCGCCAGTCCTTCCTCGACCTGCTGCCCTACTACAAAGGTGAGGCCCCGCTTACGAAAAGAAATGGGTGTCGTTGGATTTCTCACAAATGTCAGATCCCCCCCGGCCTCCAGCAACACGATCGCTCTAAACAAATATGAAGCGAAAGAAAGTTAACACAGATTTGAACTTCGAATGTTTGTTTAGACAAATCATATTGCTGGAGGCGGGGATCTGTATCGTGCGTATTTCGGCTGACAGGCGAACACAAACTGGGCCAGCAACTGGGGCCTCGGACATCAACTTTCTTGTAGGACAAGGTATCTGTCAAGGTTTCAAATCTTGTTTGGGTCTGGCTTCGAGACAACATGATTGGCTCCGCCCAAGGAACATGATTGGTCGAAACAAATTTGAAGTGAAAGAAAGTGAAACGCTATATAAATGCAATCCATTTACCATTTAACCCAGAATAAACCAGGACGCTGTGTCCCTGTGTCCCGCCAGACAACCTGAAGCGCATCGTGGAGATCGCCAAGCTGCGGGCCATGCAGAGGAAGGCGCGCTTCGCCAAGCTCAAGATCTGCGTGTACAAGGAAGAGATGCCCATCACGCCGTACGAGCGGCCGCTCTTCAACTCGCTGCGCTTCGAGCGCACAGAGAGCGAGGCGAAGCTCTTCGAGCACCACTGCGACGTGGACGTCTCCTTCGGACCCTGGGAGGCCGTGGCGGATGTGTACGACCTGCTGCACTGCATCGTGGGAGACCTGGCGGAGCTGGGCATCAGCGCGGAGCAGCAGTGCATCGGCGTGTGTGACAAGCACCTGATCAACCACTACTACTGCAAGAGGCCCATCTACGAGTTCAAGATCACATGGTGGTGAGGGCCAGGCAAGCTGTGTGCCAAACCACAGAAAGGTGCTGGGCTCTGGGGGGAGCCATTTTTATTTCTATTTCTATTTTTTTGGAGGGGAGGGGTAATTAGGTCAAAACAAGACAGTTCTCCTATGCTAATTTTTGCATAGTAATCATTTGTCTTGACTGACTGTCAAAGGTCAAAAGGTTTGTCTGATGGAGTTTTAGCAGGCTTCTTTTGTACACTACACTGAAGTTCAAAATGATTGGAAAACATGGGTATGGAATCACAAGGTGGATTTCATTTTTCATTTGATCTTTGTCATTTATATCACTCAACGTTCTGAGGCCATGTGGGAGCTAAAAATGCATAACATTACCGTGACACTTTAAAGGAGCTATATGTAACAAATATACTGTACTAACATGTCCATGATATGTCATTAGAGATTAAGGAAACATGCTAAGCCAAAATACTGGCTTCTCTGACAACAATGCTACAGCCAGGTAGAAATCCATCCTGGGTCGGAACATCTGTTTTAGTTTTGGCCTGTGTGATTCACTATTGTCAGAGTTGACTCCGACCACTGCCCGTTTCCATACCCCGGGTTGCCAGATATGAAACAAACATAATGTTGTGTCTTGAGCTTGTGTTCCTTCAGTATCTGCAACCTGGCAACTCGCGTGAGCTTTGAGTCTGGGGGAGGAGGGGGCAGAGGGGAAACAACTCTCGACAATATTGTGAATTTAGACTGCAGTATCCATTTCTGTAAAGCTCACCTGTAAAGCAGGTTCTAGGTGAGTGAGAGTTACATCGACCTTAGGCTGAAAGTTAGAGGGCTAATAATAGCATGACAGAACATTGACAGAGGGCTCCAGGCATGTCCTGTTACTGCATAACTATATAATGAAGTTGAAGACTTTGAAAGGGAAACGCGAACACTTGAGAGAGGCTAATGTGCAGGAGGAGGAATATTTGCGTAGCTCAGGCCTGTTTCAGGACGATGAGAAGGAAGAACTTGACAAACGCACTCACAGTTTGTAGTAGCAATGTATTGCATAAAGAAATTAATAACTTAATGTTTTACAAAAACCCCAAGATGTGAAGGTCCATGCAGTAGAACAATTAGCTGTTAGCGAACACGAGACAGAACCTAAAGTTCCTCTTACAATCATAGCGAGATCTATCGGGTTCCCAAGGAGTGGATGGAGATATTTATTTTTATTTTTTACTTGCCTAATTCAGCTTTAAGCACAAGCTAACAATTCCACTTTCTATTATTTTTTTATTTGGTAATGTAAAATTGTGAATGAAACACACGTTTGTACTGAACTGAATGCCATGTAGCAAGCTTGTTTAACTATTCAGTATGTTCACATGTAAATATTTGTGTTACTGATTCTATCAGTGTGGATATTTTGTTATTTCTATTTATTTTGGAATCACAGGGACCCAGTTATGGCTATGCTTTTATGTATTATTAATTATCATAATATAATCATAATTTATTGCCATACTATACTAATGCCAATGATTTAAACTAAATTCTGGTCCAAGTGTGTTGGAGAGGCTGTTCTGGTGGGGCTAGAGCACGCATTTGGAGGTCTTCTGTCACATGGATTTGCATGTGCATCCCTGGATAAAAATGTCTTCTCTTCATTGAATTGTGCTGTAAATCGTATTTTTACAATGCAAGCCAGTGACTGTTGTGGTGCAAATCATATAGTAGACAAGACATTTTTTTTTCCCGATATACACTTTTATACACAATTATTTTGAAGTATAACTTAACTGCAAGTTCCTGTCAGGTTCATCGTTACTAAGCTGCTGGTTGAACCCCTTCAGATGTAATTAATCTCAGGTGTTGACAAAAAACGATTTCACTGACAAAATTGTACAAAAACAAGCCTGCAATTGAATCAAACACTTGCACTCTTTGCAAGTGGTTCATGAGTCAATTAGTGTTAGAGTTATGTCTGATATGTTGAGCCAGGAATTTTTATTAAAATTACATTAATTCATTAAAAAAATTCAGTCCCTGGCAAACCTTTTTTGCAGGCATAGCAGTGTATGTCCCAGGTTCATTGTTGTATCTGTTACATGCTCATAACCCCCACTGATGGACCTCCCATGTAGAGCGTAGAGAAAGCAAGTCGATATTCAGATCATGTGTATTAGCTCTGCATTCTGTTTATGACAACAATGACAACATGTTACAGCTCTGTGTGAATGAGTTTTTATGAAGTTGAATTTAGTTTGATGTCCAGTTTATAAGTGCCTTTTATTCAGTGCACCCCACTTTATTGATAGTAATGTTCAGATGAATATATTAAAGAATATTTGTCTTTCATAGAAAAGTGTCTAGAGGCTACGTCTTGATATAAAATGTATTATTTCACTTCTATCTACAAATATAATTTGCTGATAAATGACACAACTGAAAACAAAATTTGGCATTTTAATTCATAATACATATTAGGTGATTTCTGTTCATGTTTAAGTAAGATAAACTAATAGTAAGAAACATAGCAATATGCAGCTCAAATGTATTTTGAATGAGTTAATGAACATTAAGGTCAACTTTAAAATCTAATATATACAATAGGCCAACAATATACTATATGTTTACCTTTTCCGTAAAATATCCCTTTCCAAAATAGCTGTTTTCCGCTGGATTTGTTTTGACAGTAAATAGAATCTATGGTATTTATGTCCTCTCTGATCTCCCTTATTCACCTAATTAATGAGCTTTTGTGTTTTGTTTTGCAAACAGGCTAATGGCACATTCCTCTGTTTTAATAAGCGGTCGTCATTCAGAATATTTTCGTCATTCAGGCAGTTTTGTCTTACTATGTTGCATTGTCTGTTGTCATGCAATGTTGTATGGTACTAATAATAATGTATATTTTAAGGATTTTATAAAGAATATTGTTTGCCCTATATCTGTATAAACCACTGTCTTTTTTTCTCTATTCCTGAACACTGATTACGGTCACATGTTTATTTATGAAGACTAATCATAATAGATATTTTATTTGCGTGAAACACACAACCGGGGAGTTGTAACACTTTCCACCCTCCAATCATGAGTCATCTGGATGTCATCTGAACTGAACTGGATCCTCCAGTTCAGCATGACAGATGGTAAACAAAGTGGCTTGGTACAAGATGGAGACAATCAGAGCCAAATTTCAGATTTCCGGGTGAGTAACCCTGAAAAAGATTTGCCTACCAGCTGGCTGTGCAGTATACCAACACAAATATTTCCCAGCATGGGATAAAACGTGTATGGCTGCTTTCAAACTTTAGTGTGTGGTGTGGTTGGTGGCTGGTTTAAGCAGCCTTGCCTGGCCCCAGTCAGGCTGAGTAGAGTCTGGGCTTGGGTGGGGCTCTAATCAAAGCTCACAGGTTAAACCAGCCATCAGCACACACACTCTGAGAGAGCTAGCATTGTACCACTTCCTCTGTCTACAAACAACTACAAACTCTGTAATAAACCGCCACTATCTACGTGCCACTTCAGGTGGCGTGTGGTGTGGTCCACTGCCACACTCTACTCCGATGAAGAGGAAATGGATAGATGTTGAATGAACCATTTTTTCAGAGTTTGTAGTTTTTGTTTGTAGACAGAGCAAGTGGTACATTGCTAGCTCTCAGAGTGTGTGGTGATGGCTGGTTTAATTTGTGCGCATTGATTAGCCAATGCACCACAGGTGTGCAGCCTCACCCAGCCCCAGACTCTAACCTGGGCCAGGTGAGGCTAAAACCAGCCATTAACCACACACACTCCACAATGTTGACATGCAGAGCGTAAACCCCCTCAACCTTCAACATGGATATGATCACATTTTCAAATGATTAATCCAACAATACTCATATAGCTTGACCATGTCTGCATCACGTTTTATATATAAGCTGTATTGTGTAGTCTTTGACCCATTGATAACGCATTGAATGTGTATATGACAGTGTGGTCTTTATATAGTGTGACCCCCCACAACCGTAGAAGAATGTATTCAGCACCGTGGACAGCGACACGTCAAACGAGGACAACATCCATAATCAGGGTTATCCAGAGCAGCTGATCATCGATCGGTACTAGAAGCCGCAGGTGATGAGAGCCAATGGGCTCTTCTGCTGGTCCTGGGGGGTTGGCGACGAGAGAGAGAACTATAGAGGAGTGACTTGTCCTATGCGCTACCTGCTGACTCTCACCCATTTCCCCCTGGGAAGAGACCCCCATGTCAGCCTTTGGCAGAATTCTATACCAGTCTGGGAGGGATCTAAGTTGGATTGTTTCCCCGGCTTCTTCACCTGACTATGTAATCTCAAAGCAGTCTGCGTGGCTCCATTGCCACTCAACTTTGCAGTTACATGGATGTGCAGACCGATGTCGATGCACCCAGTTACATGGGTGCAGCGACCAATCAATGACCTAAATGTACTCCCTCTCTACAGTAGGCCTACCGAGGCGATTACTCATGATGTTCTGGGAACCAAAATGGGCCCTGCTACTTTCTGGTTGAGTACATTCCCTGTGTACTAGCCAGTCTGGACTGCATAAACCAAAAAAAATCCTAATCCTGACTGTGTGTTCCTTGGTGGACCGTGAAAGAGCTACGACTGCATATATGGGGTTTTGCTGGCTAGTGTAATGTTTCTCCTCTCAAAGGAAGCAGAGAGATGTTTCAGCTCCTCTGGTTGAGTGGCTGAGTCCCACTGGGCTCCTTAAGCTGATGGACCACTTCCTGCGTACTTAGGAAGCTGCATTTATTACCAACAATTGGCCTTATTTTGAGGTTCTGTCGTTAAAAGCAGTTCACAATTCACTATGTGTCTATTTAGGATACTTTTATCGACTTGCAATGGACAGAGGCGAAATAGCAAAATACGAAGTACGAACTTAATGCGTTATTCGTGGCTGTACTGTAGTCGACGTGACTCCGAAGGCGGACATTCCGACGTGAACACGAACGCCGCATCACAAAACCCGGAAGAGGCGTTTGAGTGTTGATGTTGTTCTGTGACGCCAGCCCGTTGTCCTCCAGATCAGACACTCAACACAGGTAACGATCCTCCTCCGTGTTGTAAACGTGTTGTAAACGTGTTGTTCGTGAGAACGTCGACGAGTCGCCACTGATCATGAATACTCACTGCTAGTAATTCGCGGACTCTTGGCCCGAGAATGCGTCGTTGTCTGCGTTGACAGCCAAAGCTTAACGTTGTAGACCTTACATAATAAACCGCTTTCTATACCAATATTGTTCAACGGTGATTGTTAAAAGTCCCCAAATGTCCCCGTCTCTGTCCCGGTTCGACTGGAATACTGCATACTTGTAGACGTGCGTCGGTGTGTGTGTGTGTCAGGCGAGGCCGGAGTGCGCCACACTGTTTACTCAACGTGGCGCCATCACCACCACCAACACGTCCACTGGTTGTGTGCAGGACCATCAGTCATCACATTGCATGCTGTGTCCTACTGGTCCCCGTTCTAAACGACCCACACACAAGGAAAAGAGTGTCATGTATCGACACAGGCGTCATTGTATCAGAGAGTAATGCTGTCAGTGGCCTTCTCAACACAACAACACCATCATCATGTAAACAGGTTTATTGTTGGTTTTTTTGTTGTTGAAGTGGTCCTAAGATGAGCCAGAGGACGGAGCGCCGCGGGATCCACGTGGACCAGTCGGAGCTGCTGTGCAAGAAGGGATGCGGTTACTATGGCAACGCGGCGTGGCAGGGCCTGTGCTCCAAGTGCTGGAGGGAGGAGTACCAGCGTGCCCGGCAGAAGCAGATCCAGGAGGACTGGGCGCTGGCAGAGAAGTATGTCAGGTTGATTACTGTACGCTCTCAGAGGGTTTCACAGGCAACCACAGCTGAACCTTTTGAAAGGAGAACCAGGAGCCACAAAACCCTGCCCCTACAAATCATAGCAGCCAATAAGAAGCATCCGTGGTTTAAACCGAGAGAGGGATTAATCTAATGCAAACCGATGTACACATGGTGTGGAGGGTTGGCTCTGCTTTTTAAGTGGGCAAGGAACTGAACCCAAAACACTGTGGGACACTTCTCCACGTCACTCGTGATGGGGGTCTCCTCTCCTGATGGCTCGGCCCACACAGTATGAGCACACACACAAGCATGCAATTCTACTGTCTGCTAGGATCAGGGATGCTGAGGGCACTTCAGCATAAAATTAACATTCAGGGGAAAGTATCGATTTAAAAAGTAGAATTTACTGAAGAAGAAGAAACATTTACAGATTAACGATCTGCCTTGTCGAGGAGGTGCTTGGTTGTGTGAAATGATCAAAAGTCATCAAAACGTCTCCCTGGTGACTGGACAGGTTGCAGCGGGAGGAGGAGGCGGCGTACGCCAGCAGCCAGGGCCCCCCAAGCCAGGGCCCCCAGAGCCAGGGCCCCCAGAGCCAGGCCCCGCCCCAGCCCCTGGCCCAGTCCACCCCGCCACATGGCCCCGCCTCCCTGGCGCCCTTCTCCAAGTTTGAGGAGAAGAAGACCAACGAGAAGATGCGCAAAGTCACCACGGTGAAGAAATTCTTCAGCCCGTCCACCCGCATGGCCCCCAAAAAAGGTACGGCCCTTTCAATACCGGCTTCCATTGACACGGATTCAATGGAAGCCGGTATTCACACATGTATGGCAGGGATCCTGTTCCTATGATCCTCTGATACATTGTGGAAATTTGACTGTGACACATTAGGAGAATGTGTCATGTAAGATGGGAACACCTAGAATTGTCACAGCCTTGCTTGCTTCCACACAACATTGCACCCTGTACTGGAGTTGTGGAGGTTTGGGATTGGGATGTTGTTTGGCCTTCCAAGATGTTCTCATTTAACCAGCACCACCCAGCAGCGTAGCCACATGATAGCCAAGTCCTCCCAAAGCACGCAGGTGTGATCGATGCAGAGCTCTCCAATGCGGGCCGAGACCTAGAGCGCCCCCTACTGCTTGGCCCCCGGGCCCGCCGTCATCTATGTATGCTTGTAAAAGCCCAATCTGTGTTCCTACTGCGGGTTTCTTGGGGTGCTTCAGGTGGGGAGCAGTTCTGTGCTGAGCCTGTCATGCCATCTTTTTCCCTTTTTCATTTTAGCTTTGAAAAAAATGTCATTTCTATCCACTGAATCCATTCCATCATATGTTGAAGTATTCACAGCACATTGTCCATTTTCCATTAATCACTAAAACCAACACGGTTTCTCTATTGAACCACTTTCAGACCATTTGATTTGATAATAGCCCATCATAAAATAATTAAGACTGCTTTATGGTCATACTAATACATACAGTATGTATGGTCTAGTCTGCGGTCATGCAATATGCAATTTCACCGTGGCTAAATATGAACTGCTAAACCTGTACCTTTTTGGTTTTCGTTGCTCTGTGTCTGTCATCACGTTGTCTCCCACCCTCTATTGCTTGCACCCCCCCTCTGTTCGCTGCATTCTCACCTCCATGGCAACACATGTGGCGGGGACCGCCCCCTCCCTGCCATGTTGTGGTGGGCAGGCCTTGTGGAGAGGGAGGACCGGACTCTCAGGGACTGGAGAGGGATCTTCTCCCCCTCCTGGGAGATGGGTTCTCCTACCGAAGGTAACGGCTCTCAGGCTGCTGTGGGTCCCCCTCCACCCCCACCCAACCCACCCCACACCCCACACCCCACACCCACACCCCACACCCCGACCCCCTGGGTTCACCCCACATGGAACCCTTAAACAAAGTAGGTGTAGCCCCCCTAACGTTAACACTGCTTAGGCAGGTGTTTCATCTTCTGTGTGACAAAGTGGCGGCAATCTGGTCAATCTTCCCTAGTTCAACCTCCCCCTGCGTATCCTGGTGCATGCAAGGGGCAGATCCATCATTAGTGTTGTGGGTGACACTCGGTTTGTCCTAGGAAAACACCTCCTGTGAAAAGGATTCTGTTTTCTCTTTTCCCATGAAATGGTAAATACAGCGGGAATGCAGACATGGTTTGCATACCGTGGAAGAGCCTGCTGGAGACGCTGTCTTCTGTCTCACATGAAGCAAAACATGGGTTATTAAAATCCTGGCTTCAGTATCGGGGCATGATTGAGCCATGTCCCATTTTACAGGCTTACGTTTGTGTGTGTGTGTGTGTGTGTGTACTGGCTAGCCTGTAAAAGGGCGTGGCTTAATGGCATATCAGTGCGACTACCCTCTGAATTTATTGTAGGACTCGTGAATATGCGATCTGCAAAGAAATCCATATGCAAATGCCGATGGACTAATTTGGTCCAATAAATTGCATTTATATAGCGCTTTTATCCAAAACCATGCAAGCCAACAAGTCAGGAGCAGTTAGGGTTAGGCGTCTTGCTCAGGGACACCTCGACACTTGGCTAGGCGGAGCCCGGGGATCGAACCGGCAACCTTCCGGTTACCAGACTACCGCTCTTACCTCCTGAGCTACTGCCACCCAATTTGCATAGCTTTGCGGCGCTGAGCCACGACCTCTTTGATCTCCGTCTGATATGTCAGTTAGGGTTTGTGTGTGTGCACACCGTCGACTCAGGTGAAGGCATGTTGGTGGAGAGAAGCTCTCCCTGTGCAGTAACGCAAAGCTGCAGTCGACGGGGTCCTCCAGAGAGGGGTTAGCCCTGTAGATGATGGAAGAGGCCCTTGAAGAAAGTATTTTAGAAAGATAAAGAATGTTTTTATTCGGTGATGCGCAACAAAGGTTGGGTAAGTGCTGCAGAACATTATTCAGTTTTCTTCTGCACATGCTCCGGTGTGACGCATGCTTGTGTTTTCTCTTAAGTTTGATTTCAAGTGTGTTGTGATTTTTGCATTTGTTTCTCTTTGACACATTGTTTTTCCTTTTGATTGTTACTTACCCATTTTGTCCGTTGTTTCACCGCTCCCCTCCTCCGCTCCCCCCGCCCACAACACCCCTCCCCAAACGGTCGCTGTGCCGGCAGCGCTGGTGGCTAGACTGAGAGGTTGGTATCCCACGGTCTGTCTTAACTGTCCGTCATGCATCCTGAACACACACTCCACAGACATACGGCAAATACAATCTTTCGTTTAGTAAAATCCAGCTCTATTCTTTGATTTCATGGTGACTCAGATGTTGGCGTGAGCGCCCCTATGACTTTATCGCCAACACGTATTGGTTATCGCTTGAACATAATGCATTTATTAACACGTTTCAATAGTTTGACTGCTCAAACTATGCAGGACTCATCTGAATCAGTGTGTTTGTTGTGACGTAGTGGTACTTGGACAACTAGTGGTACGATCGTTGCTTTGCCGCCTAACATGCTAATATTAATGTCTTTTGACGTCAGAGATATTAATGTCTTTTGAATGCCTCATCCAAACGTCCTCTGTTTGTAGGTGTCCGATTGTGTTATTCCTCCTTCAAGAAGCGTTTTTGAAAGGACATGGCCACACTAATTCTATATGTTTCAGCTTGAAACATGTTAACAAAAGTACTTGTTTCTTTGACTATTTTTAAATACTTCCTGTAATGCATAACAAGAACCGGAAAATGTTATTTTTATCTATCAGAGGACATGTTCTTTTCGAACATAGCAATTGTATCTTACAAAATCTACTATGATGACTACTACCAAATGCTTGTGAAGCACAGAATTATTCTGGCTATGTCCTTAACCTGCCCTGTGCGAACAGGGGACATGTGTACGGGGTGCCTTTTAAAAAAAAAAAAAAGATGTCACTCAAGCTGAAGGGAAACCCTGCGGACGAGCCCTTCACCCGCAAAGTAGAGACAAGCTTTGCTGGTTGTTGTTCTGTTCTGTTGTTCCGCCCCCTTTTAATCCCAGAGGTGTCGGCCCAACTATGAGAATCAAGTGGCGGTAAGAAAAATGTCCAAACACCTTGTCTCGCTTCACCCCGTAGACGGCCAGGAGGGGAGGACCCCCAGCCCGTCCATCAGCCGGCAGGCCAGCATGGAGACGGACCGCGTCTCCAAGGACTTCCAGGAGTTCCTCAAGAACCTGAGGCCCGGCAGGGAGATCCACAAGCAGTGCCGGCCTTCATCGAGGGCATGGCCAACAAGAAGGTATCCGGGGGGGGGGGGGTTACATGGTATTTGAATAATGCCGCTGTTAACACGCTGAAAACATGACGCCAGACCCCACATCATTCGCCAACATCCCCCCCCCCCCAGGAATTACAAGGTGTGTGTGTGACCCTGTCTTCTTAGCAGGACCTGGGTGCAGACGAGCTATCCGAGTGCGTTCAGGACTTCTACCAGAACTTGTCGGATCGTCTGATGAGCCACTTCAAAGGTTTGCCCCAACAGGGGTTCCCATCTGCAAGAGACCTGCTCAGATTGCAGATTGAAACACGAAAAATAATAAACTGTGCGTGGTATATCGAATGTAGCTGCTGGAAGATGGATGATTGGCTGATCTGTACACCATCTCTGAAGAAGCATTTTTTTATTTTATTTTTTATTAAATATGTAGCGTTCTTTTATCCTCATGAGACCATCCTGATATGAAAGTTTGGGTTTCACTATGAATATCAGTCTGGCCTTGGCAGGGCTGCAATTGATTGATCCATATATGGACGCGGCCTTGTTCAAAAAACTCCAGCCAATCAGATTGAATAACTAAGTGCAACTGCGGTTGGAAGTAAAGCAAAAAACATATTCTCCTCTGAGGAAAAGCCTTTGGTGCAAAATTCAGTCAATCTTTTAAATGTGGCCTCGTTCATATACAACTTTTTCAACAGCTACTACTACTCCGGTGCCGCCATTGTTTTGTGTAGTTGGTCATGAACCGAAAGCTCCTCCCCCTGAGTTGTGATTGGTCCTCCCAGCTGGTTGGAGGCTGGGAGGCTGCACAGAGGATGGTCCGGATGGCCTCACGAGGGCTAGCGTTCTTTAGCTAGCTTCAGAAGTTGACAGAGCCTCCTTTTGACCTCTCCAGGTTCCTCGGAGTCTGTGGAGAGGGTGATGGACCAGGTGGAGAAGTACATCATGACCCGTCTGTACAAGAGTGTTTTCTGCCCGGAGACGACCGACGACGAGAATAAGGACCTGGCGACGCAGCACCGGATAAGGTGTGGTGGCCATCTTGCTTAGAAAATATGAACTTATCAAAAGACTTTAGATTTAATTTTTACATGGTTTCCCTGACAATGTTGCAGGTTTGTATGCATTATTATTATTTTTTTTTAATGTTTTTATGTTTAAAGAGTATTAATCATTAAACAAGAAAAGCTGATCACAGTCCCTTCGTATGTGATGTGTGTCTGTCTGTCTGTCTGTGTGTGTGTGTGTGTGTGTGTCCATGTGTCCGTCCTAGGGCATTGCACTGGGTGACCATTGAAATGCTGTGTGTGTCCATGGATGAGGAGATCCCTGAGGTGTCGGACAATGTGGTCAAAGCAATAACGGGTCAGTTTGTATTGGAAAGCCATTCAACACGGAAATGGGTTTTCACATTTCCTGAGCCTCATGTCAATGTAATAATCTTGCCCGAGGACCACAGATGCACACTCCGGGGGCAGTAGCTCAGGAGAGCGGTTGTCTGGCAACAGGAAGGTTGCTTGTTCGATCCCCGGCCTCCCCCTAGCTAATTGTTGAAGTGTTCCTGAGCAAGACGCCTAACCCTAACTGCTCCTGACGTGTTGGTTGTTACCTTGCATGGTTGACACCACCGTCAGTGTATGGATGGGTGAATGTCAGGCAACTGTGAAGCGCTTTGGATAAAAGCGCTATATAAATGCAACTGTGTTCGCCCTCCTCCAGACGTGATCGAGATGGACTCCCGGCGGGTGCCGCGGGACAAGCTGGCGTGCATCACGCAGTGCAGCAAGCACATCTTCAGCGCTATCAAGATCACCAAGAAGGAGCCGGCGTCGGCCGACGACTTCCTGCCGGCGCTCATCTACGTGGTGCTGAAGGCCAACCCGCCGCGGCTGCAGTCCAACATCCAGTACATCACGCGCTTCTGCAACCCCAGCCGCCTGATGACCGGCGAGGACGGCTACTACTTCACCAACCTGGTGAGTCACCGTCAACATCACTGCCACCGCCCTAAGCTGCCGATAAGCAACCGTAATGGGAACGTATGGTAGCATATGATCTGCAGCATTTCCAGCATTGTGCGCATGCTGGAAGAGAGGGAAAGGTCAACATGTAATGCAGCTGGGACTTCACTGTCAGTTTGAATGCCTGAATTTCACTGCTATGAATAAATGGTAAATCGATTGCATTTATATCGCGCTTTTATCCAAAGCGATTTAAAGTAGCCCTTTGCCTCACATTCACCCATTCATACACCGACGGCGGTGCCAACCATGCAAGGAAACAACCAACACATCAGGAGCAGTTAGGGTTCGGTGTCTTGCTCAGGGACACTTGGTTAGAGGGAGCCCGGGGATCGAACCAGCAACCTTCCCGTTGCCATACAGCCGCTCTTACCTCCTGAGCTACTGCTGCCCCTCTTTGAGTACCGACCGGTATTATGACACTGCAGCCGATCCAGATGTAACCACATGTGTAGGGATTGTATCGGCACCAGGCCTCACCTTGCCTTCCTCTGTGCTCCTCCCCCTCGCCACAGTGCTGCGCCGTGGCCTTCATCGAGAAGCTGGACGCCCAGTCCCTCAACCTGTCCACGGAGGAGTTTGAGCGCTACATGTCGGGCCAGGCTTCCCCCCGACGGCCTACCGACGAAGGGGGGTGGCCCCTGGAGGCCGGCGCAACGCCTCAAGACCCAGGCGCCACGGGCACCACCGCTGCCACCATGAACCCGGTGCTGGCCCAACTGCACCACAACCTGGAGCTGCTGTCAGGCCTGAGCGCCCGGCAGGACCGGCTGACGGAGGCGGCCCGGGCTCTGCAGGAGGAGCTGGTGTCCTGGGAGGAGGGCGTGCGTCGGGAGGTGCAGGACATTCTGGAGAGGTACCCCCTGGAGGTGCGGCCCCCGCCCACCTCCGCCATCGACACGGAGAACGCCGAGAGCGACCGGCTGCCCCCTCCCCTCACGCCCCAGGTGTTTGCCGGCTAGGACCCCGGAGGGAGTCACACCGCTTCATGGGGTCAACGCAAATTGGTACGCTAATGGGAGTTACATTTTTAAGCAGGGATTGCTTAAAAGAAACGCACACACTAATGTTGTATTTGTTTTTCAAATCAATAGGAATACTTCATCGAAGTAATCAGTCCGTCAGTCAGTCAATCAAACAAACTTTATTTATCGAGTGTTTGTCATGCAAAATGGCAATACCAGGTGCTTCACGGTGGAAACAATGCGACGAGAAATTAAATAACAGCATGAAATAGGAATTGCAGAGATACATTTGAGAGGTAGAGTTGAACAAAGAAGGATAATTAATATTTTCATTTTGGCATCTTTTACTTTTTTCTCTTTAAATTCTTTAGACAAGGTAGCTCACACAAGCTCACACATTAGCTTTTTTTTGCTCAAGGAATAGATTTTCCCTATTTGAATATACAATTTTTCACCACTTGCTGTTTGCTAAAATTGAACCTCATGAGACCATCCAGATATGAACAGAAACTCCCTCGAGTGCTGATTGGTCCAATCATTGTACATGTTTTGGAGGGGCTTTCAACCAGCTGGAGGTCAGACTCATCTGCAGAGAGAAACAGGAAGTGAACTCCAAGACCAGGGTGGTCTCACAAGGCTAGCTAAAGCCACAAATTAAACGTGAGCCTAACACTAATGGGGCTTTAAGCTCCCGACCTGCGACCCTTCATTTTCAGAGTGTTTGTTGTTGTCAGCGGGAACGTTGTGACGTCGTCATCCTGAGTTGACTCAACCACTGTTTCATTATCTGAGAGTGCCACACTGGTGATAGTGCAATATAGTGCAGATACGTGGCTGTTTGCTCTTTCAAACACTTTAGGCTTTATTCAGGCTCTACATTTTTGTAATATTGTATTCCTTTTAGTTCATGCAATCACAAAACAATGTAGTTTTTTTAATCTTCCAATAGGAGTTGAAAGACTTTTTGGTATATTATCTGTCCTTCATGGACATCTACCGACTTTGTTAAATGCTGGTTCTGTGTGGTATTAAGTGCCAGATTTGCAGAAAATGTAAGGTGAAAGCCAGAAGTTAAATTGTCAGTGGGACGCTTTAAATATACAAAATATCACATATTTTGATGTTCGTTCAGAAGAAAACATGAACTTCAAATCTTTATATAGTCGTGTTTATTTGATTGCAAAAACAAAGTTGATCAATTGAATGCAGACACTATCAATCAGTTTGTCCTCCCAATGATTTGACCATTGTTTTCTTTTAGTTGGCAATAACAAGAGGTCTGGAGATAATACTAATGTATAGGCTGTGTCACAGAAAGAGAGTAACTACAGTAGTCCAGAAGCCATGTGTTGGTGCTTCTGCAGCTCTTGTCAACACCAAAGTGAAAACTGTATTTGTGCTATGATGACTGTCAGAAGGGAAAATGGCATCGGCTATATTCCAGTTCTCTTATTAATGCTGCATTGATGCTGGGGAAGTCACTATAACTGCTGAGGCAGGGGCATATGCCTTTAACATGCATCCCTGCATTGTCCTCAGTGCACAAGATGGACTAAAAGCATTTAAATTGTAAACCTTTTTTCCATTTGTGTTTTTTATGGTCAATTCATTTGTATATTATTGTCTATTGCAATTTCAAAGTCATAATAATATTACAATTTTGACATTACAAATATTGTTCCGTTAAGCAAGAGATTGATAGGAACTTATAGGCACACCAGTAACAACAAGGTCAACCGTTCAGTGGTACATCTTTTTTTTTTTTTTTAATACTATACTGACTGATATTAGTAGTGCTTGTAAATGTTGTAAAAATGTATAATGATGCTTTATTTTTGGTTGCAGTGATTTCAGCAGTGATGAAATGTCTAAAATATTTGTGGTCAATCAAACTGAATTACAATTTTGGATTTTAAAGACATTATTTAGTGTATTGTGCTTACCAGCCTGATCTGAAGAACATGTCTAAAACGTGCTCCATACTGATTTCCCTTGAACTCACACGTGTGTTGCTATGATTCAAAATATTAATATGATGAATAGTATTTTAAAATGTACTCTCAACACAAATACAGATTGTGAGTAAAGAGCTGTGTGTTTGAAGGCATTGGGTCCGTCCAGTGTAGTCAGTTTACTGCGTGTACTCACAGTGTACCGATTCATGCCGTCCAATAAAACAAGGTTTGAGTGTCTCCATGCGGTTAGCCTTATTCTTTTCAGCTGCGCCAAGGGCATCTAAAAATGGCTCCTCTGCTTCCTGTGTGGCGCTCCTGATTTAGTATTGGGGCCAAATCTTTCAACTGTCAGCTTTAGTCGCCTTTCTCGCGCTGCGCCCCTGCACTGCAACATACAGTAGACACACACCACTTTTATAATAGGTATTTCTCATTGGCGTCTGAGCCTCCCTCTTGTCAGTCTGAGTATGGGATCCAAAAATGTTTTACTACACCTATAAAGTGGTCCACACTATGAACACACTCACCTCAATGCACCAACATGAAATGTTGTCTGTCAGAATTCCACCAGCTTCCATCTCTGAGGGAATGAAAAGCAAGTTAAACTTGATGTAAAGTCAAGCATGGAATGCCTCGACTTCCATCTCCCCGCATTAGGAATGCATGAGATGGCTAACCCATTGTGTTAATGTACACCAGGCCAAACACAACATAACTATACTCAGAAACAGCAGTGTGTTTGGTACATTAACTGGTTTGATTATATTGTTTTATTACTCAACTCAATACAATATTTTGAATTCACAAACAACATTTTATTTCTGATATTTCAACCAGACACAAAATGTATCTGGTGAAAGGGATCTATTGTACCACTGGGTGTGAATGTGATTGGCCATTTCAAGCTATTTCAAAATTCTCATTGTGACAGTGACATCACAAGTGGGAGTGTCCAGCCAGATGTAGGATGGATAGATCAGCCTCCCAGCCTACCCAGTGGACTGTACCAACAGGAAGACACATCTACCCATCATACATCTGGGACTCTCCCACTTGTAATGTCCCAATGACAATTTTGACAATACGTAATAATCCCACTCACACCTGGTGGTATAGGAGCACTTTAAACTAAGCGTGCTCCCAGCTTGGGGCCCCTGACTTAAAGCCACAATCAACAGCTTCAGCACCCCCTGGAGAAATACTAATATTTAGTAATTAATTTATATGTGATTTCTGAATCATCTATAGCCTCATTTATTGGCAATATTAATAAAAAAAATATCTTACAATAATAATAATATTAATATATATTGAGCAAATTACACTTACTGTGTAGTTACGTTTAATATAATGCTGGTCACGTTGAATGAAACCTTGTAAGTAGGCCGTTTGGTTTAATAGGGGTGGACTTTATGACGTAATTACCACGGCTGTTTATTTAATTAATACATTAATTAATGAATACAGAAAAATATTTGTATTTTGACTTGGCGATCGGAGTAAGTACGTGACTTTCCTTGACACACACCGTGCGCCGACCCAGCCAAGCCTTTTGTTTTGAAGGCTGGGACGCCGAACCGGAAGCGTGGTTGGCTGGTCGTCGTCGTGTTTCTAGCGCCACCTAGCGGCAGTGGCGGCCGGGCTGTGTTGTTAACAACGAGGGCAGTGCGGCTGTATGGAGGAACACCACCGAGCCGCTACATACATACCGCTGTGTGTATGTGTGTATGTGTGTGTGTGTTTAATGTCTTAACGCGTTGTGCTACAGATCACATGTTGTAGTGTCCTGATCTACGACACCGTTACTGCTGCCGGCCAGTCTCCCGAGAGACACACACACACACACACACACACACACACACTGTCGGGTCACTTAGCCACCAGCTAACGCCATCACCACCGGGCCACGACGAGGTAAGCAATGAATAAGAACCCCCGCGTCCACCATGCATGGGTCTGAATGTGTCTTGATGTCAGGTAACCATGAACACCTTAACCTTCACCGCACGGGGCTTGTTTGTGTTTTTAACGTCTCGTAAATACAAGCATGCAGCAGTTCGTAATCACTAACCAACATCTGATGATGCGAGGGCCTTATTACCCTCTGTACAAAGCGACTTAAAAATATACATAAGTGGAAAACACTATGCTCTTGTAGCCCGGGGAACTAGCCATTAGCTTGTTTATATTAAATTACACACTGTCTCAAATGTCACCCTTGGTGTTGGCTCATGTATTAATGCGGCTAGCGGGTCTTACCTGTGTGTCTACTACTGTGTATCCATGTCGCTGCTCTACTGCTGTGTCTACTGTGTGTCATGTCGTGTCTACTGTGTTGTCTACTGTCTGTCATGCCGTGTCTACTGCTCTGTCCATTGTCGTGTCTACTGCTGTCTCATGTGTCACTGCTGTGTGTCTAGTGTCATGTCATGTGTCTACTCTGTGTCTACTGTGTGTCATGTCATCTGTCTACTGTGTGTCATTCATTGTCTCTACTGTGTGTCTACTGTTGTTGTCGATGTCACTGTGCTCTACTGTGTGTATGCAGGATGGAATTGATGACTCTAACACGTAATCTGTAAACTTACTGTCCCCTTCACCGAGAGAAAACTGTGAATGGCTGAGATGGAACGAACAAAGTGTTGACGTGGTATAAGCAGACAACATGTCATTTTTTGTATTTGTTGAATACAATAATTGTATTTTATTAAACTTGACTGGAACAAACGGTAATAATGCATGCTAACTATCTTCAATTATAAGGAAAGCTTTGGAAATGTATGTACCATACTATCTCATGACACTACAATATCTCTCATCGCACATTAGTTTATTTATGCTGCCCTTAATTGGCCTGATTAGCAGAGAACAGGTTCACGTCTCCTGACGTAAAGAGTCAAAGTGCAACAGCAGCCCCACTTCCACAATACAACTTCACACATCAATATAACATTACCTTATACATAGAATAATGAGACACAATAAATGTACGAGTACAAGATTACAGATGATGAGTAGATACAATGCATACATTTCATAAGATAAAGCGTAAAAGTACATAATTTTCAAGATGTGTATCAAAATACGAGTAAAAAGTAGAAAAAAAGAGGGTACTATACAATATACATTATGAATTACAAAATCAATCCAAAAGTTAGGAGGTAACTTAGGCTTTATACTAAATACACCTGTCTTAAGGGAGGGGAGGGGCAAGGGGTGTCAGGAGGGGTTGCAGTGGCTCACCTTTACCTACACGAGGTTACCTGTAGAGAGAGAAACAATGTAGAGGGCACAAGAATGGACTCGAGTGTGATGCCTCATTCAACCCATGTGGCTCCAAGGAGTTGAGAGTATATGTCCAATATGCTTCCCTTTTCAATAACTGGTTTATGATATTACCACCCCTGGACTTAGGAGTGACTCTCTCAATCCCTATGAATTTAAGGCAGGCTGCAGAACGTGGTTCTTTCCTTGTAGTGTCTTGCAATAGCGCAATCCATGTTTTGCTGTTCTCTCTATGAGCTTCCTTATGTTTCAGGCTATTCTCAAATTTCAGCATTTCGGCTTACGTTTGGCCTTTCATACTATGCACCTATAGATATGGTGTAAGAACAATAACAATTAATAAACTCTAATTTAAATACTTTTTCCCTGCCCACACAAGTCCAGAATGCCACTGTTTAAATTCAACCTACAAGAAAAGAAAATGATGACATGTGAACGTAAGTTTGCATGTGGATCATGTTTCTTTTTATTAGGCCCAATTCATATTTATGCCACACCTGCCCCAGAAAACGCAAACAGGCCAACTTCAGAAGTTTATGGCCAAGCACTGCAAGAAGCCTTAACGTTTGACAACACCACCAAACACACCCAACATTAGCACACAGCCCTAAACACTTGTTTTCTGTTCATAGGGCTGCATGGATTATGATTAAGATTATAATTGTGATTGCTATAGCATGATATATTTGTACAATTCTTACTGGTGATTAACAGATTAGAAATTCTATTCATATTCTGTGACACCTGTGTGTAAATAAACAACAAGGCTAATTGCGGTGATTTGTAATTAGATTTTATTTGAAACAGGAAACTTTATTGATGTTATCATGATGCACTTTGCTTCATCCGTTAATTGCCAACCTTTCCTGATTGCGCCTCATTGCGAGAGGGCCGCGAATCCGTGATTACATTTAATATGCAATTAATTGTGCAGCTCTATTGGTGTTTGTTAAGAAGCCTTTCAGACGGCAAGCGTTGAGTGCTGCTGCACAAGACATTCAGACTGTATCTGTACTGGATATGTATTGTGTCTAAGGCACATTAGCATGCATGCTGCTCCTGACAGCCTGTACTGGGTGCACCTACAGACGGCCTCTTCTCCCTGTGTGTCTCCAGAGCATCGCGGAGGTCTTCCGCTGCTTCATCTGCATGGAGAAGCTGAGGGACGCGCGGCTCTGTCCCCACTGCTCCAAACTCTGCTGCTTCAGCTGCATACGGGTAGGTCCAGCGTGTCACCAACGTACTGTGGATGGATTGTGGTGCACTTGACATGATGTATCTATGGAAAACATGCTGGCCACTAAACAGTGTGTACTCCTCCTCTGGCACAGCGCTGGCTGACGGAGCAGAGGGCCCAGTGTCCACACTGCAGGTGAGCTCCACCCACGGGAGCACTCCTCGCTTTAGTGAAATATTATTGAAACACACTGCCAATCATATTCCTGGTTAAGGCACCGTTGTAGGGCTGGGCATTACACATACCGTGGCAGAAAGTGTTGTCTTTTCCCTGGTGTTAAACGGCTGCATGACTGAACGTGATCCTTGAACTGACCAGACTGTAACTATAGCGGCTCCTCTATTATTGCGTTTATGAGCTTCATTAGCCATGGTCATTATATCCACATTATTGATGATTGTTAAAAATCTCGTTGTGAGTACAAAAATAAGAATGTGATTATTTTATATATACGGCTGTTTATTTATTGAATTACCAGAAAACATGTTATAATCGTGATGTATATTGAGATATTAAATGACCTATATATCGGGATAGAAGAAATGCGGCATATCGCCCGGCCCTACCTCGACATACTTCAAGTGAAATGGAAAGTCCTAAGCGGCGGTGCCTTGTAGCAACGGCTGGAGTGCGGAGCGCCGTGGGTCCCCCTAACTAACGCTAGGAGCCATGCTGTGCTGGTCCCCCAGGGCCCCGCTGCAGCTCCGGGAGCTGGTGAACTGCCGCTGGGCCGAGGAGGTGACCCAGCAGCTGGATACGCTGCAGCTCTGCAACCTCTCCAAGCACGAGGAGAACGACAAGGACAAGTGAGGAGGAAGAGTAGCTCTCTCACTCACTCACTCACTCTCCATCTCTCTCTCTCTTGCTCACACTCACTCACTCTCACACACACTCCCTACTCCTTAAACTCCTTTTTCTTTGAACGATTTTGGAGATGTTTGTTATGTGCTTTCATTCATTTGATTTTATTCATTTTATAGTTTTTACTTTGTTTATATCAAGACTGTTTTATTTCCTTTTTGTAAAACACTTTGTAGCAATGTTACGAAAAGTGCAATATAAATAATGTTGATTATCAACGTTGAGTGTCAACTCCCTTAGTTACTGTAGGCCAAAAATTATAATTTCCATGCTATCTATATACTTCCCTGTATGACCTGGTTGTCATGGTGTTTCCATAGCCTGTCATGGTAGTTCATGTGGAGTGGTTTGTCCTCCTGTCCAGGTGTGAAGCCCACCACGAGAAGCTCAGCGTGTTCTGCTGGACCTGTAAGAAATGCATCTGCCACCAGTGTGCTCTCTGGGGAGGCATGGTAAGACACACGCACACACAGAGACACACAGACACTTGCACACACTTTCACATGATTGCACGCACACACACTCACTCACTCACTTAAACCACTTTCATCAGCAACGTTATAGTCGAGCAGCGACTCGGACGCCCCGACCTAACCCTGGACCTCACGCCAACACTTGTGGTTTTTCATTGACCAATAGCTGACTGATGACGATGGCCTTTCTAACCAATCAAACTCAATCATGGCTCTCTTACTTACAGCCATTACTTTTGGTTAAACAGACCTATTTACTGTATCTCCTTCCGTGGCATCCATTTATGCACCGGTTACACAATAAATGAGTCATTGTTTTTTGGTCTTGTTTTCTCTGAGCATTTCTGTTATTCCCACAGCACCGCAAATATATTTATGATCTCACACACACACACACACACACACACACACACACACACACACACACACACACACACACACACACACACACACAATGCTGTCATATTCTCACTCTCATTTTAAACGTGTGATTAATCACAGCCTGTTATGTGATTCACTTGATTTAAAACCTTTCAATCATACAGCCCTAGTTTGTACTTTGTATTATTTCTTGGGTGTTCATTGTGTGTGTGGTTCCCCACGGCAGCACGGGGGTCACACCTTCAAGCCCCTGGTGGAGATCTACGAGCAGCACGTGACCAAGGTCAACGAAGAGGTTGCCAAGCTCCGCCGCCGGCTCATGGAGCTCATCAGCCTGGTCCAGGAAGTGGTAAACGCTTTAACCCTCTACTCTCGCTCTCTTTAACTTAACCAGAGTAGTTGGGTGTAGTTCAGGTGGTGGCCTCTAGGTGGCAGTATGGTGCTACTGATCCTTTATATACTGTGGCTTGCCTGGGTGAATACTTGTAGTCCTAATGGGATTTACCATGGGCCTTTTCCCTAGATAGCTTGGTGTCTACATATTCAACTGCCCACCGAGGCTTAAGGGTAGTGTAGTAGATGTCATGGAAAACAAGTCATGATATAAAGTTAATATTCTCAGCAGTTATGGCAAGACATTTATGTATTGGTTGTAACATCACTGAAGTCACCTCTTCCCTCATCAAAGAATATGAACATGGTTTGACTGCAATCACTGATGGAAGACTTTTCAAAGGGGATTTCCCCCTTTGAAAAAAGAACCCATGGGTCCTGAGTGGACCCTTACTGCCCAGGTCCATGGTGTCGTCATAGAAGCAGTCCCCTCACCCTGATGCACAAAAGAAAACATTAATACCTGTCAACTATTTTATCACAAGCATTTTTGTTAGAAACATTACAGACTAGTAAAAACCATGTAACCAAAACTCCCCTTCAAAATGAAAAACGATAGTCTTCCTGAAAGTGGATGTCCTCAAAAGATGTGTTGCTACCATAGACTGTAAAAAAAAGTACGTTGTTACTCTGGAATCGGGCTTCCTCACAGCCGCTGGGCCACTGGTGCCTCGCTCAACAGCTACCATGTCCTGTTGACCAGATTACACTTTCCTACACTTTTACCTTCTCCGGCAAGTCCAGTGATGAATCACGTATTTGAAAACATGGTTGTTTTGCTTGGACGGTCTTCCATCCAGGGGGAGCTTTGCTCCACTTCATAAGACAATGGCTCCCCTGAAAACATGATTTGTGACATTTTGGCGGGTCTCTAAAAATATTGACAATATGCTATTTTGCCATGAATTTCTAGTTATCATCCATCATCATGGATCATGCTTAGAATTAGGCTATTTTAATGTATGATTCATGCACGAAGGTGATTTATCACAAATTAACTTTAATAAATGTAATAATGCGCATACATTTGTTTGTTTAAAGGCTGTTTTGTTATTTCACCTAGCCATGTGTTAGAATATGAAGTAGGCCTAAATCAGATTCAGATGACGGCAAGTAGGCGATGCTTGTGTAACAGAGATGAAATGACAAGAAATGTTATTGTCATTTTTATTTGTTTTATCACCAAAATCACTTGTTCTGTTGTTTCCAAGTAAGAAAACAAAAAACAAGAGCCTGCTACCAGCTACAAGGCAATCTCCTTGCCATTCATAACATTAAATAGGATGGTTTAATGAGGTTGGGTCACTTCAGATCGTGTTCCAAGGGCACCTTGTTGGCTTCAGTCCGCCAGCATCTTTTAAGAGTTCCGTTGTGCATATGGCAACCTAATAAGTGTCTGGCTTTATTTTTCCCATCGCGGCCCTCTCACCAATACGGTCAATAATGCCTTGCCTGCCTGACTCTCTGCCCAGGAGCGGAATGTGGAGGCGGTGCGCGGCGCCAAAGACGAGCGCGTGCGCGAGATCCGTAACGCCGTGGAGATGATGATCGCCCGGCTGGACAACCAGCTGAAGAACAAACTCATCACCCTCATGGGTAAGTCATGGCTGCACTCTGTAATCAGAAGACACACAGACACAGACAGACACACCATTCCCTCCCGGGTTATTTAAAACCTCTTCTCTGTTGCCTGGCGATGTCGGGAGTCTCTGCCAAAGTGGCGTCGAGCGTCACGCTATTTTAAAGCGAGTGGGATTTGTTGAACGTCATCTACGGCGGCACTAATGAGGACCTAGCCGAGCACAAAGCGCCTGCACACACGAGAACGCCCATGAACAACACGGCAATACGTCTTCGCAATTGGTGGGCACGCATCCCAGCCCACGGTTGCTCTGACGTTTTAAACAGCGCAGCGATTCAAAGATGTTTGCGTACGAGCAGAATGTAATAAGATCCACGTCCTGTCACCAGGCCAGAAGACCTCGCTAACACAGGAGACCGAGCTGCTGGAGTCCCTCCTGCAGGAAGTGGAGCATCAGGTGCGCGATTCCCTTGTCACTTGTCCCTCTGAAGGACTGCGTGCGGTCTAAACTAGACAGCGCTAGCAAGTGTCTAACATAATCAATCATCGCATCACACACACACGGATAATCTGAGAAATGTTGAATCAAAATGTAATTGTAATGGCTTTTTTTGTGTGTATTGCCATCTCTCACCCATCTGGCTTGATGGTAGAGAGGTTGTCCTGATTATAAACAAATATTCTACAAGATGGATTATTAAAACTAATGGTGGCATGCGTCCAGCCATCTTCTCTCAATATCTTTGTTTTTGTATGTTGTTTATATGTATTTTTTTTCTTTTCTTTTTTAATGGACATAACCAACGGTGTCAGAGAATATGACCCTTGCCGCCTCGTACAGCCTATGAGAGCTAGCAGCTAGCCGTTCCTCTAACCACCCAAAGTGGCGACGCTGGTTAGGATGACCAACTTCTCCTTTTCTCCTTTGCTCTCCACAGCTGCACTCCTGCAGTAAGAGTGAGCTGATCTCCAAAAGCCCAGAGATTCTGCTCATGTTTCAGCAGGTCCACCGCAAGCCCATGCAGTCCTTTGTCACCACGCCGGTCCCACCCGACTTCACCAGGTAGGTAGCGATAAAACTGGAGAGGAGGGGACCAGCCAAGTCCCATGGAGTTTGTCTGCCCAACTAAGGGCTTCCCCGATCACAGGTCTAGACTATTGCTAGACTATGACCTTTGACCTACGTCAAAATGCCAACACTGCCTTATTTACTTGGTATATTTCAAAAGATTTTGTGATTATTAAGCTGTTACAACAAATGTGCATTTTGTAATACGAAAAGATGGCATTTGATGGCCGACGTCAACAGGCTTGTACGTTCTCAGCATTGATGGATAAGCAGTGAAAGACTCACTTCCGCTACGAGCTCATTAGTAACTACATTCTGTTAAATATACAACGGTAGCGTAAAATGATGTCACCATGCACTTTTTCATGGTCTTTGCTGTTTATACTTAATAGGCGAGCGGATTAAGTATCGGGACTCAACTCTCTGTTCAATATCTCGATAAATAAATCTGCGATGATGAATTCAGTTCGGATACATTGGACAATGTTTCGCAGAGATTTCCCTGAGTGTCATACAATGTCCTTGACCTGAAAAACAGATTTCATATCCATCGGTGATCTTATAGTGTGAAATATTGTCCAATGTCCAATCTTTAGAACAAGATTGAGCTGAGTTTTTATTTATTCTGATCAGTTTCAAATAAAGTTGATGTGTCCAGATGAAGTAGCAGTGCTTTATGGGTCTCTTCTGTTTTGCCATTCTCCGCAGCGAGCTGGTTCCCGCGTACGACTCCAGCACCTTTGTCCTCGCCAACTTCAGGTCAGTCCTGTAGTTCAAGTGTTCAGATATTTCTTTTGATCATTTCTATTGTTAAAACAATTAGCTTCTTGTATAATTGTCATCACTTTGGCCAAGTACCATTTTAGTCAGAATTTGGCATGTCGAACTTCAGCCTATTTTTTAAATGTATCGTAGTGACTGAAGATGTCAAACGCAGAGCACTCTGTCATGATATTCTGAAAATATCCTAAACTAGTCGGAAGATATGGCAAGACCAGTCTGTTTCCTTGGTTATTTGGTTTCAAACCATGGAGGATCAGTCCTCAATGTTGTTGATTCTATTGAAGATGTAACACTATCGTATTGTATTTATTCATGAATTATTTCCTGTAGAACTTAATGGAATCAGATCTGATTATGATGAGTTAACAAGATAACGGAAGTATAATGTGCAGGTGCAATATGCTTGATTGGGAATATGAATCGTTCCTAACTGTAGACTTATTGTTGACGTTCATTCTTTATCATCTGCTCAGAAATGATTTGTTGGTGCTAATTGGTGGTGCACAGAAAACATCATTATCTGTTCAACGAACAAAATTATCTTTCTATATATCTTTATTCGGACAGAAGACCGGAAGTTGTCACATTATATCAGGCAAATTTAGTGCATAAAATACACCTTTACTTTAACTTTTACTCTTACTCTCATATCGGCAAGTCTCTCGATCACATCATAAGCAGTTCACACGAGTACCCGACCGCCGCTCCCGGGACGGCCCTACCACGTGCCCCCCATGTTGGCCTTGTGTCTGCAGCTCCCAACAGCTCACTTTTTCACTGCAGATTTGTATAAACAGTGGTTAATCCAGTCAGTCATGGGGCTGACTTATTTTCCCCGCATAATGATGTACTTACTCTGGTCAAATAATTATGTTTACATCGCATTATCTGTGCTTTCCCGAATAACATATTCGTATTCGGGTGCATCCCAAATCCTTGTATACATTGACAATATTCTGACTGCTGACAGCGATAAACCAACAAGCTACAAGTGACCGTATCCATCGTGATGCTGTGTCTGACTTTTTAAAAGCTGCCAGTAACGTATTCATTGTCTGGTTGCTTCAACTGTGTGTTTCTGTGTGTGTGTGTGTAGCACCCTGAGGCAGAGGGCGGACCCTGTGTACAGCCCTCCCCTTCAGATCTCTGGACTATGCTGGAGGTTGAAAGTATATCCTGTGAGTTGCCGCCAGCATCTGTTCTGTAGCCCGCCGTACCCCCATACCCACACAGATCCACACCCATGGGTGCTCTTCCCTCTGCAGACTAACCCTGTGAAAGTCAGAGTCTGAGAAGTAGCAGCAACTAGAGCAGAAGAGTCTGTCTCACTCTCTTGTACCTGAGGTCAGACCTGCATCTCTCTTCTCCACGGCCCTAATGCGCATCTGTGTTTTCTTCAGGACGGCAACGGTGTCGTCCGTGGCAACTATCTGTCTGTCTTCCTGGAGCTCTCAGCGGGACTGCCTGAAACATCAAAGTACGTTCATGTATTTGGGTCAAATGGACAGTTCTGTGTGTGTCTGAAGATTTATGGATATTTTGTAATACCTGTGTTGTTTCCACACTAAAACAATGTTTTCGGTCACTTAAACCAGAGCTTTTGGAAAACACCAATGGGTGTTATTTTGTATATTCGTGTGGCCATGTCAGACTGATATTGTTGAGGGGTGGCATGGGACAATTTGTGCATGGCAATTATTGTTTTATTGGTATTGTGCATGCCTTCCTCTGAGGTGTATAGAAGGTATTAACGTCACCTTATGGCCACGTACATCTCTAGGTACGAGTACCGCGTGGAGATGGTCCACCAGGCCTCCAGCGACCCCGCCAAGAACATCATCCGGGAGTTTGCCTCTGACTTTGAGGTGGGCGAGTGCTGGGGCTACAATCGCTTCTTCAGGTTGGACCTGCTGGCCAGCGAGGGCTACCTCAACATGCAGACGGACGCCCTGGTCCTCCGGTGGGCACACACACACACACACACAAAAACACTGGCCAATGTTTTGTCTTTTGTTTTTTTTGTTGGCGGGGAGCGAGCGAACGGAGCACTTTCGTTGAGAAGTTGAGAATACTTGAATCTCCAGAAATGCCATGGGTTGCTTTTTGACAACGTTGGCAACAACAAGAACAAGAAAATGGCTACCCGATAGTCACTCACAAGTAATTATTCGGAACTATGACATAAAAAGTACCACAATATTTTGTACAAAAAAGGCATCAAATGTTGTTATGGAAACAAAATGTGTGTTGCAAGAGCATTTTGCTCAGCTTTTTCAGCCCAAAATGGCCTCTAGGCAGCCCTTTTTCTTCATTAAAAGGACAGTGTGAACACGGCCTAACTCGTCCTTTAGGAATGGCACATTCTTCAGAGGTTCACAGGCCTGCCGCTTGACAAGAACAGCATGCTGGAATGATCCGTGTTGTTGTTGCTAATCTGTGTCCCTACGGTGCCGTACAGCTACCAGGTCCGCTCCCCAACCTTCTTCCAGAAGTGCAGAGATCAGTATTGGTACATCAGCCAGCTGGAGTCGGCCCAGTCCAGCTACATCCAGCAGATCAACAACCTCAAAGAGGTGTGTGTGTGTGTGTGTGTGTGTGTGTGTGTGTGTGTGTGTGTGTGTGTGTGTGTGTGTGTGTGTGTGTGTGTGTGTGTGTGTGTGTGTGTGTGTGTGTGTGTGTGTGTGTGTGTGTGTGTGTGACTGGCTAGGCTGATAGACTGATCTCATCAGCATACCTCTGGGGAAATACTCCCACTTGTCATGTCACCATAACAATTTTAGTCAGATGGCGCATTTTGAAGCAGCTTGTAATGGCTAATCACACTCACACCTGGTGGTAAAATAGGGGTCCTTTAAATTGTTGTCAGGAACAAAATGATAAAACAATGGACTGCTAGCTAGACTCTTGAACTCACTTAGTTTTTTACATTTTACTTGCCAGCTAACTTTATAAATCAAGATCCATATGTAGTTAGCCCTTCAGGCTGCAGATCCAAGCTTGACTTTAGAGAATGAGTTGGTTGTAATTGCAACACGAGGAGTTGTTGACATGCCAAAACCCGTGCCACCCTCCCGTCCAGCGGCTGGCCATCGAGCTATTCCGCAGGCAGACGTCCCGCAGCTCCTCGCCCCCCGACCAGAGGCCCGGCGTGGGGCACCAGCCCTCCGAGAAGGAGCCCCGCCCGGGGAAGACCACCGTGGAGGACGGCTTCCAGCCTCCGGTCTCCGCCGACGCCGCCAAGGAGCGCGAGGAGGACGAGAAGACCCAGCAGGATGACTCCAACGTAAGTCTAACCCCCATCGGTGTCTGGGGCTGTTTTTGGGGGGTGGTTGTCCTAACGGCTAACGCCTGGCGGTCCCCACATGGTCTAGGAGCTGTCTGACGGGGATCTGGAGGTGGATTGTCTGACGGAGGAGGAGGTGAACCCCCTGGACGGCAGCAGCACCTCGGCCAGCTCCACCGCCACCAGCAACACGGAGGAGAACGACATTGACGAGGAGACCATGTGAGACGCTGCTGCTCAGGATTGCTGTGAAGGGCCAGTGAAACATGTTTTGTCAATGTTTTCTCGCGAATACCTCACCCAATGACTGCACATTCGACACTGCGCTATCTTGAGTCCTCCGCAATACACCTGCTAAGTGTGAAGTCGATCAGATAAACAGTTGTCAAGAAAATTGAAGGACACCAGCAAACATGCATACAGAGACTCCTCTTATTCCTTATTCCTTCTATGCTTTCTCCAGTCTCAGCCAACCAATTTGTGAACGCTGTACTCTTACTCCGAACTCGGGGCAAATTGCCTTTTTTTGGAGGCGTACCCCAGCCAATATCCTAAATATCGGATATCGCTGATGCAGAGATCAGCTACGGTGAGGGAAGGTTGAAGTGTGGTCACATGGTGAGAGACCGTCCAATAACGTTGAGTTGGAGAACATCGTCGTGTCATCCACCTCCCATGTCCTCTAGAAGTTGGGATTGCGACCTCCAAACTAACGCCACTCACGAGCATATAAATATACATGGCTCTTTTAATCTCCCACCCTTGGTGTGTGTGTGGTGTGTGTGTGTGTGTGTGTGTGTGTGTGTGTGTGTGTGTGTGTGTGTGTGTGTGTGTGTGTGTGTGTGTGTGTGTGTGTGTGTGTGTGTGTGTGTGGTGTGTGTGTGGTGTGTGTGTGTGTGTTGTTTCCTGGAGTGCTTTGTGGATGCTGTTGTCCCTCCCGCCCACCACGCTCACAAGCTCTCTGCTGCTGAGCTGGGGCGTGAGTCATCCCCGCTCTCCTCCCCTCCCCTCTCTCCACGGTTGCTCCGCTAAACCAAACTCTCGTGTGTGTGTGTGGAAGAGGCTGCCATGCCATACCATGATCAGAGATTCCCACCCCCTCGTGTGTGTGTGTGTGTCGTGTGTTGCAGCTGCGCCTCAGATGGCGTGATGCAATGCAAAATAAAGATCAATAATAATGCAAATATAATAAATAAACAGTGTCAAATAAAAAAATTTAAGAAATTCAGGGAATCGACAGAAGAGTCTTAGCCCTGGATGCCATGAATAGGATATTTTTGAAGACTGATGTAGTGTATTTTTATTTCTTTGTCTTGATCTAATGCTGGTCTGGTGTGGTGCAGGTCGGGGGAGAATGACGTTGAGTTCGGCAGTCACCTGGACACAGAAGAAGGAGAGCTCTCAGAGGAACTGGCCGGCGCCACAGGTAGCCTGTCTCTCCACCTGTCCCTAGCACTCCAGTCAGTCTTGGCTCAGCCTGTCCAGCTTCCTTTAGTTAATTTGAATG
>PIJE02000240.1:297434-312434 GCA_002895965.2 Coryphaenoides rupestris | reverse complement strand
GCAGGTGTGACACACACACATGCGCACACGCACACACACACGCAATGTTGAAAAGCACACTTTTTTTCCCTATGGATGCCTCAAATATGTAAGGCACCCATGATTCTGTGTTTATCTTGTTTGCATCTGCGTCATGTTGCTGACTGCAAACAGTGGAACAGCGTTACAGCTTGTTCCACTGGTGTTGAAGCTGCGATGGCTGCAGCAGGTCCGTGAAGGCCGGGGAGACGAGATCCTGGCAGCCCGGGACGCAGGGCTGGGGTCTAGGCCGGACTCTGGGCCCCAGTTATCACCAGTGAAGAGTCTGTTCAAAGCTAACCTGAAGGACTCTACATTTACATTTAGGGCATTTGGCAGACGCTTTTATCCAAAGCGACTTACAAAGAGTACTTACAAATCTTACAAAGATTTGTTGAAGGAGAGGCAGCAATATATCACTGTGGTACCTGAAGATAAGAATAGAGCTGTTTTCGAGCATTCATATTTACGAGACGAATAGAACGAGTTTCATAATTGCCAAGTTGCCTGCATAAGTAGCTGGGCAGGCGTGCAATTCTAAGCATGATACAACATCTGAGAACGAACAACAATGCTAAGTGCCATTAATAAATGTTAAGATGTATAAACACGCAGGTTAGTGCTAGGGGGGGTTATGTAGAGTCCAGGTGAACTCTGAACAGGTGGGTCTTGAGTCTCTTGCGGAAGCTGGCGAGCGACTCGGCCGTCCTGACATGAGCCGGGAGCTCATTCCACCACTGCGGAGCCAGAACCGTGAAGAGTTGGGACTTGGAAGAGCGATGTTTGGCTGTTTTTAGTGAAGGCGGTACCAGTCGTTTGGCAGAAGTTGCCGAGCGGAGTGCTCGGGCTGGGGCGTAGGGTTGGGCTAATGTTTGGAGGTAGGTAGGGGCGGTTCCATTGACAGCCATGAAAGTCAGTACCAGAGTCTTGAATCGAACACGAGCGATTACCGGGAGCCAGTTGAGGTTGTGGAAGAGAGGGGTTACGGGGTCAAGCGTTATTTATATATATATATATATATATATATATAATCTTATAATCTCCTTGCGCACTTTCAGGAGAGTAGAATAAATGACCAATTTTAGACAAGTGCCACAATAGTAGTTGAGTGTGTGTATGTATGTATATATATATATGTGTGTGTATATGTATGTGTATATATATATATATATATATATATATATGCTAAAGTAAAATACTAATTCAGAAGTATTCTTTTACACATTGGGCATTTCAATATCATCCAAAAAATCAGTCGGAAAATAACCTATTGAAGTGAATCATTTGTATAATCCATACAGTGCACACATTATTGATCAACACAGGGAATGGTTTCATTCATCCATGGTAACAAACTGTCTTCCTCCAGAGGAGCAAGCGGACGACCTGGGCTTCAGCGCCGGCCAGCCCACCGAGAGGTGATGTGGTCTCCCCGGTCTACCGGCCCCACCCCATGCTCCGATTGGCCGGATCGGTGCAGACGGAGGGCTGCAGACCCAGTCATGCACGGAAAATCTCCGGGAGAATGGAGGGCGTCAACATTGTGAAGCATAGAAAGGCTCACTCTCGGATCACTCTTGGATTGTCTTTTAGCGAAGGACAGAGACTTGTCTTCTGGCCAACAATATGTTAAATGCACTTTTTTTAGTTTTTACACTGTTAATTGTTTGACGGAATATGTGCTATCCCTGTATTTCTACCCTCAAACCCACGGGAGTGCTTGAGAGGAGTGCAACGTGAGAGAGAACAATATTTCAACTATATTCCCCCTCCTTTCTGTGTACAGTAACCGTCTCACCCCACGGCGAGTTTCCCAGAGGTTTAAGGTGTATTTGTACGCAAAGCTGCCTCCCTGTTTGCGGCGGTTGGGCCTTAAGTTAAATAAAGGGCCAGCTGAAGCAAAAGGGCAATGTTGTAAATCGGTGGATCTCATTGCCTCCACCTAAATCCTCACTTTAGGTTAATCAGCTACTAGAGGCTCCCGTGTGTCACAACACCGCGCGTTCTAACTCTGCCCCCTGTGAAGAAAATTTGTTCTATTTCCGTTTCTCTTGGTTGTCTTTGCGCGGCGTCTGTCGGCAGCAGGAGCATGCGGGAGAGCTTCCCCATCTCCGTCATTCAGTTGTTTTTCATTGTTGGGATTGTTTTTTGTTTTTTTTAATCTGTTCTCCTGCTCCCCTTCCCTCACCAGTCAATAGGGTGCATTTACTTGTCTTTGTCTTTAAAGGGGACCTGTTATACCTCCAGGTGGGAGCGGGATTGGCCATTACAAGCAGTTTCAAATGTCATGTGAATAAAACGATCATTGTGATGAAGTGACATCACAAATGGGAGTGTCCACCTCGATGTCGATACTCTGATCTAGTCAACATACATCTAGTTGGACACTCCCACTTGTGATGCCACTTTGTTTTTCGAAGCAACATCAGGCTTCTAAGACTATTTAGAAACGGTGTGTAATGGCTAATCACACACACACACACACCTGGTGGTATATTAGGGCCCCTTTAACGGTGCATCACATCCAGCCTTGTTCTGAGGAAGACTGGATTAGAGGGTTTGTTGTCAACATGGAGAGGGATGATGATGATGAGAATTAAAAATGTCGGCAGTGCATGCATCTTGCATGCGGATAAATACTCATTTACATTTTAAATATCTTGGGAACGCCGCAATGGTTACACAAGTTACTAATTTCCTTTAGGGAGTCTTCTGAGGTTGTGAGAGACGGACGTATGCTTGCATGTTATGAAGGGGGGGGGGGTTTATGTCTGACTTTCTATCATTCCTCGCTCTGAAGAACAATCTGTGTCCTGCTGCCTAAATGCAGCTGTGTCCGTTACACTAAAACACGTGTGTGTGTTACGTTTGTGTGCTATTCCTGTGCTGTTTCACAAGTTGCTCCCCCTGATGCACATTATTGTTTTTATTTGTTTTCTTTGTGTGCCGTAACAGGTCCTGTACAAGTAGAATAAAATATTTAATTAGATTTTTGTAGGCTCTCTGTTTCATGCCTACGTTCTTTGACTTCACCTGCCTGGGACTGCTTGTGAGGGATTTTGTACATCAATGTTCATTGGCATTTGCAGCTCCTGTATTTACAGTGTATTTATATATGTATATAGAGCACCACAATCCTGTTTAGCAGCTCAGTCATTATGTAGCAGGATGTTTTTCTCACTGTAATTCATTAAGTTACTAATCAATGTAACTTATTGTATCATCTCTTCCCAACTGTCTCACACAAGCACACGTGTATGACATCCATGTTTCAAATCAACTATCAAATGATTTCTTCAACAGGCCTGCCCCAAAAAATACATGTTTTCATGTGCTGCGGCGTCTTTAGCCGTGTTTTGTGAAACGTTAACGTTTTCACCATCTATCCCTCCATAGGACCCACTAGCCTGATGATCAGCCTGACATCTTTTCTTTCTTTTTTAAAGTGGGCGTGGCCTCGGGCCGGAACCATACAGGCAAAGGGGACACGTGAGCACGACTCCAGCTATTAGTGGGGGTGTGTTGATGCCAGAACTAGACAGGTGGAGGCTGCTGCTGCTGCTATCCTAATTACAGTGTCCTGGGCTGTCCTCCCTGCGTGGCCCACTTGAGGGCTTATCAAGGGTACAGCGTTCACCAGAGGGAAGGACACGCATGGGTCTTATGACACAAAGAACGGAAAGTCACTTGTGATACCAAAGTACAAACTAGTACGTTAGTGGCTGCACATTTAGGAAAATGTCTTTACATCCCATTACATTACATTTACCTGTAAACAGATAATTAGTATTATTAGATAATATAAATGCAAGCCAGGCGATGCTACAGGTCCAAATTCTTAAAGGTGCTATAGGTAAGCTTTAAGAGGTATTAGAGTAATTTGTTAGGAATGGCACAGCCATCTGTGGAGTGTGTGTTTGGTGGCTGCTCACCTGGTCCTGGCTGATGAGACCCTGGGCTGCACCTGAGATGCATTCCAACATTACTACAAACTCAACTGTAATAAACTATTATTCACCATCCTGTGTCCTGCTCTTGGAGGTGCCCTGAAAAGGCCCTATAGCATGGCGTGTAGCAGCAGCTAAGCTACATGTGAGTGAAATATCTTTCTAGTGACTGCGCCTGCTTGCTGCTTCTATATGATTCTATACATTTCTGACCAATCAGGGTTTTCTTCTGTGATTGGTTCAGGGAGACCATCTTGCCTGTCAATCACACGTGCGTCAAACTTCTCAATGGCAGCGAAACAGAGGGAAGGGACTTTCTTGTTTTTTTGTTTGTCGTTCAAAATCTTGCTCTGTACAACTATCCAATCTTACACCTTTAACTTCTAGATTAATTTCTACTATTGATAAGAAACCATTACCATGACCAAGAAAACTACATAGCGTATGCATGCCTCACCCCATCAGGCAAACCGTGGTGTATTCTAAGCACATTTATTTTAACTAGTAGAGAAAGTCTACGAGTGTATTTGTACTTTAGTTGTAATGCTGCCTTTTGAAGTATCATTTGGTTCCTCAGGTTATCTCCTATCTGGTTCTCTAACCGGTGAAAATACACGTGGAGAGAAAAGAAAGGCATTAGCCAAAAATAGTTGCGCTAATCTTTATGTACATGATAAGTCACCATTTTAAGATACACATGTATACTACATGACCATACAATGACTATACAGTTACTAAAAGTTTATATTTGTACCTTTTTTTTTTGTTTTGTTTACTTAGCTCACATTTTAGAGGAAGAGCCAATCATGGGTTTGTCTTCAGAGTCTGACGGTGGGTGTGTGTGTGTGTGTGTGTGTGCGTGTGTGTGAGTGTGGGTACGTGTGTGTTCTAAGTGTTTACTAATGGCTTAGTCCTGTGACCTTGCCCAGACACCGTCTCCTACACAGACAGCTACTTGCACCGGCATAGGTTTTAAAGTGAAAAGCCACGTGTCTGTAGCCGACCACAGGGCAGTTTGTTTTTCAATATATAACGCAGATATAACCAGCGAGCCATCTCCAGGCACAGGTCAACGTAAGGTAACATGTCAACGTCAAACATGGCCGCCCTCCCGCTCGCAAAAAAAACAATGTCTAACGGGCTTGGTTGAAGAAAGACGACGCTGAGGCTGTTCTACGTTAGTGAAGCCGTCGATTATCAATTATCGATGATCAGCGCTTCGGGAGGGTGGCGGACGAGGAGGAGGGAGCGACACGCAGAACGGGGTCTTTCATGGGTAGGACCCCATTGACGTGATGAAGAACGCCGCTTGTGAAGACAAACCCTGTGTGGGGCCCTTTCCACGCAAAGTTTCCAGAAGATTCATTATTATTGCTTACAGAAGAAAGGAAAGGAAAGAAAGAAATAACAAAAACAAGATATTTTTTGTGAACATAGACACACAGTGTAGAGTCACAAAAAGGCCCTGGAAGTGAAATTGGTGAGGATGGCATACTGTTGACGATGAAGAGGAGGGTGAAGAGGGTGTGGGGGTCGGGGGTTGTGTTGTGCTGTTAAAGTAGTGACTACAAACTAAAAAGAAACATCAAGGGCCATCTCTGCTGGAGCCAAGATTATTGCAGTTGCTGCTTTTGCCAGAAACGGCGAATAACCTGTTTCACTGTAGAAGGTCGGCCTACTTGTCCGTAGTTTGTAAGAGGGTTTTTTTCCGATCTTGGATGCAGGTTTCACTTTGGGGAGATGGTGGGTGGCATGTTTTATTTTTGTTTAACAACTCTATTATATCTATAACTTTATTATATATTATATTTTATATACTGTATATATTATTTCTATATAATGTATATATATAATATATCATATATTATATATGTAATGTATATATATTATATATATATATAATTTAATTATCATTCATCATCATTATTATTGCTTCCACACAGTGACAATTTGGCCTTGGCGCTCCACAGTGTATGTACCCGACGATATACATCCACTTTCAATGTAAATCCCTTCTGTTACGAGGGCTGTTTTTTGATTTGTTGTTGAGTTGACTGCTTGTGTGAGTTGAGTGAGTTGAGTGTGAGCCAGCAGCGCTGTCTATACTCGCCCACGTACTGTACTGTATGTGATGGTGGTGTGTAATGATGCGCTGCCCGCTGGAACACGCACACAGAGACACACACACACACATAATACACAGCCTTGATCCAGCTTAGTTTCGCCATTAAATGTCTGCGGCATTTAATGTGAGCACACACTTAAGGGTAATAGCGTGAATCCACTGCACTTCTCTGGAGCTGGTGGGTGGGCTAATGTGAAACACATTCAGGGGTAGTGTGTGTGTGTGTGTGTGTGTGTGTGTGTGTGTGTGTGCGTGTGTGAGGGGGGTTCATTTGATCATTCTGAAAAGCTGTGGGAAGAAAAATTGATTCATATTGTTCAAAATTGATTCAAAGTGTTTACATTTTTCAAGTCTGTTAATTTTTCTTCTTCTTGTTCCAATGCTATTCGCCACTCTTACAATGGTATCCATTAACATGTAATATAGAATAGGCCAAGATATAGAACAAATACATTAGAGTAGCATATAGGGAATACCACCCCCCCCCCCCCCCCCACACACACACACACACACACCCAAGACATAAATGGTCTAGTCATCTACTACAATCTAATTACGATCCTTTGATCTGAAAATGCATTGAAATTGTGCTTTTATGCAACAATTCTAAAACAAATCTCTCCTAGATGTGCGTCATGGAGAGAGGCAATCAATCCATTTCATCCTATTTGGACGCCCCCCCCCCCCCCCCCCCAACCCCTTTAATTTGGACACTGTGTATAATCTATTACAGCTGAAGAAACACTGCTGTCTCAGTATCATTCTGTCATGTTCTGATAATTATAGCTGTGACAACTCTACAGATCAATAGAGCCGCTCTGCCCGGCTGTTGGGGACGACAGAGATGGTGACGTAAGCTGGCAGCGAGAGACACACCGACATCTCCTTTCACGAGAGGATGTCCGTCAAACCGGCGGGTTGTCTCGCTTAGCGGATGAAGCGTTTCTTTTTGTTTCTCTTGAACCCGAAGTCTGTGTCGCCCTCGCTTCATTCTCTTGAAGCGAAAGTCGATCCAAAGTTGACCCGTCGACGGCAGCTAAAGACGGACATGAGAACCTCCCAGAACGCTCCGCTCGCCTCACCGTGAACGGCCACACTGTAAGACTCCATGTACATTCAGGGACACGCGGGACAGGCCTACATTCTCCGACCCCCGGGAAGAGATCCACCCGTCCTTTCGCTTGGAACGACAGGAACGGGAAACGGGAATGGTGGCGATATGCTATTTGCTAGGACGTGACTAACCTAGCCTACTAGATACTCGACTCGTTTTGGAATGGTCGCATACTGTCAAAACCTGCACTACCACATACTGTGTATCCCATAGAGGAACAACTTGGAATAATAAACATTTGTGTTGAGATGACGACAGCGTACAAAAGGAGGTGATGGCACAGTGCGGTAGTTTGTCAGGGATGGCACAAGAGCTGCTGTGGTCAGCGGAGATGCAGAAGTCTATTTTTCCAAAGCCGATATTGACAATCCTGCCGGGCGTCTAAAACACCAACAATCGTCTGGGCCAAGAGAGTGGAGGCACCGTTTACAGAACCTGCTTGTTGCGAACACGCTAGCATGCTAGCAGGCAATACTTCCCTGTGTAAATCCTTGAGAGTAGAGTGTCTCTGTGGACATTTTTGGGTTTAAAGTGAGTGCTATGAGCTGCGGTTGAGAAGAAGTTTATGGCTTTTTCGCATTTCACACTATGGGAATCGTATATATTGACTCAAACGTCGTAGTATTACCTCGTTCCTGAATAGTAAAACACATCTTGTTTTGTTTGTGTACTCCGTCGAGTTGGAACCTCCACTTTATTCCCGTCAAGAAAACGAAGCGCAATGTTTCCGTCACATGTCTGGAAGGCACATGTTCTGCAGCTTTGTCTGAACTCTCGTGGCCCAGTAAATAAACGGTAACACAACCTGAACAGGGCACTTGGACGACAAATCAAGACGATCGAAAAGAACTCTTGCCTGATAAGCTGTCTCGAAACAAAAAGCTTAACACAGTAGGCATGATTGATAAACTAGTCTACCCATGAATAACTACGTGGTCTAACAAACACTATAAATAGATCATGTCTTTTAAAATAATCTTCCCCTTCTTTCGCTCCATCGTCGTGCTATTGTACAGCCCCCAGCTCATCTGGATGACATATCACTCTACATGTAGCCTTTATTTAGATAAGCTAATCTTATAATCCTGTGTTAAGCGCTTTTATCTATGGACATAGAGTGGGTGCGTAATGGCAGCGTTCATATTCTGTGTGGAGTCGCGTGGTGAATTGCCTGGACCTGCAGACCCAGTCCTGGACACAGGAACAACTCCGAGAGTGACGGCCTCGTTCACGAACCTCTTCCACTTCCTGGCCAGTGATCAGCACTTCCCATGAAGGGTGAATGTTTTCCTATGCAGCGTCCATAACAATAATAATGAGCGGAGCATACTTCTTCTTTTTTTTTTCATCAGTGGCTTATGATTTGAAAGCTTACAATTTGGGAATGTTTTTTTGTGTGTGTGTGTTTCATGGTGCAAGAGTACGACTCTCTTCTGACGGGTTGAATATTCACCAGACAGCAGCATGTGCCAGAAGTGGCCACTGACAATCAAGAGATGTTTCGAAGGACCTTAGAAGCATATAGGTGGGGTGGGGTCGGTGGGGTGGGGTCTGGGTGAAAGCTTTCGTGAGTAAAGAGGGGGCAGATGGCTCGATGTACCGGCGGAGATCTTGGGTTTGCCCCGCGGTTGCCGCCTCTTCAGATGTGGCGGGCGTCGTGGAGGGGCAGGTGGGGCAGGGCCACCCCGGGCCTCTGCTCTGGGCAGCGCGCCGGGGACAGGGAGCTCTGGCAGGACTGCTGCAGATCTGAGGGCTCCCGCTGGGTTCGGCCCGCGCCCCTCCAGCTCCTCCTGGAGCCTCCGCCCAGCCTCCTCCTGGTGTGCCTCCTGGGCTGGCCGAACATCCCCGCCACGGGCAGCCGCTGGCGGCGGCAGGGCAGCAGGTTCGTGAAGGCCGGGGAGACGGGATCCTGGCAGCCCGGGACGCAGGGCCGGGGTCTGGGCTGGACTCTGGGCCCCAGGTGGCTCTCCTCTCGACCGTAAGAGAAGACCGCCTCCGATCCGCAGGCCGGCTCGTGGCCCAGGCCGGTCGGCAGCTGTCCCTCAGCTATGGGAGGTACGGTGGTCCAGCCGCCGGGGGCGGGCCCCAGGAGGCTGAGGCTGGTTCTGTCCGTGAAGGAGTCCATGCGGTCCTCGTAGGCCAGGTCGGCCGGCGCCGAGCACTGCTGCAGGGGCCAGCCGCCGCGGCTCTTCCCTCCGACATCCACGTTGCTGCCCCCCTGGCCGCCTCCCCTCTGGCTGCCCGCCGAGTCCCCCTCCTGCTGCTCCTCCTCCTCTTCCTCTTCCTCCACCTCCGCCGCTGCTTCCTCTTCCTCCACCCCTTCCTCGGCCACCGCCGCCGCCACCTCCTCCTCCTCCTCCTCGGTGCTGCCGGCCCGCGGGTGGCGCGGGTCCCGCAGGAACACCACGATGGCGGTGATGTTGTCGCTGGAGCCTGCATCCCGGGCGGAGGCCACCAGCTTGTGGGCCACCATGCTGGTGTCGCCGGCGTTCTCCTGCAGGTGGTCGCTCACGACGCGCACCGCCTCGTCGGGGCTCACCGTATCCCAGAAGCCGTCGCAGGCCAGGATCAGGTAGTCCTCAGAGCCGTCCAGCGGGAACACGCTGTGGTCCGGGTCGCCGCAGATGTACGGCTTGTGCTCCGCGTCACCTGGAGGTGCAGATGGAATCAGGCCGCCATATATATATACATACGTGTGTGTGTGTGTGTGTGTGTGTGTGTGTGTGTGTGTGTGTGTGTGTGTGTGTGTGTGTGTGTGTGTGTGTGTGTGTGTAAAGTATGTTTTAACGTGGCTGGAATATGCTAAATCTGGAAATGCTAAATCTAACTCCGCCCATGTGTTTGTGGTGAGGTAGTAGTACAGTGGTAGTATAGTAGTAGTAGTACAGTAGTAGTACAGTAGTATAGTAGTAGTATAGTAGTATTACAGTAGTATAGTAGTAGTACATTAGTAGTATAGTAGCAGTACAGTAGTAGTACAGTAGTATAGTAGTAGTACAGTAGTAGTATAGTAGTAGTACAGTAGTATAGTAGTGTAGTACAGTAGTAGTATAGCAGTATAGTAGCAGTACAGTTGTAGTATAGTAGTAGTAGTAGTACAGTAGTACAGTAGTATAGTAGCAGTACAGTAGTAGTATAGTAGTAGTCGAGTAGCAGTACAGTAGTAGTCAAGTAGCAGTACAGTAGTAGTACAGTAGTAGTAAAGTCACAGTACTGTAGTAGTACAGTAGTAGTATAGTCATAGCCCAGTAGCAATATAATAGTAGTATAGTAGTAGTAGTAGTAGTACAGTAGTAGTATAGTCATAGCCCAGTAGCAATATAATAGTAGTATAGTAGTAGTAGTAGTAGTATAGTAGTAGTGCAGTAGTAGTGCAGTAATAGTACAGTAGTAGTACAGTAGTAGTCCAGTAGCAGTACAATAGTAGTATAGTAGTCGTAGTAGTAGTAGTATAGTAGTAGTGCAGTAATAGTACAGTAGTAGTACAGTAGTACTATACCTATGGCTCTGGATACAGACAGGCTCCCATTCACCCTCCATGTTCCAAACCAGATGACACAGCCTCCCAGGGCTTCTATCCTCTGCTTCTCATCCTGGAGGTCCACCAATCACACGGCATGACATCATCAAGATTAAAGAGGTCATATAACAGGATGCAAAGATGGCTTCTCTGTCCTGAATCTGAGTCTCGGAGAAAGACTTTTGAAGAATTAAGTTTTTCAGTGCCTGTAAAATATATTTCTGTCTGAAACTTCTTTTAAAATAACACATTAAATCAGATAACATGGCCTTACTGCACCCCTGTTTCATTCTCCAGACCCAACAGAGGGCCTCAGATGACTGAGCTGTGCGTTGGTTTTTTACTTTTGCATGCCACTGATATTATGATCATTGGTATCACTATTTACTCGCTAAGCCGTACCCTCAACCGAAACTCACTGAAGGCTCGGCTATTAACAACGTGTGAGTATCACTGTAACTCAGGACTAAGCCCTGCACCCGGCTGTTAATGACTGTTGGACTACCAAGTTGTTGCTTCTGCTTCTGTTCTCTGTGCATGACATGGAGTACTGGTCCTGGACCAGCCAAAAACAAATGTGTTTCCCCTGAACTAAAATTGTCATTGTGTGACATCACAAGTGGGAGGGTTCACCGAGATGTATGATGACTAGATCGATCGACCAGCCTACCCAGTTGGACTGTACCAACTGGTAAAATAATCTAGTCATCATACATCTAGGTGGACACTACCACTTGTGATGTCACTATGATGTCACAATGAGTTTAGTCACATGACAATTTTGAAACTGCTTGTAATGGATAATCACGCTCACAGCTGGTGGAAATAACTAGCTGTCTAGTTCCTCTATTGCACAAACATGTCTACACCACTGTGTGTGTGGTGGTGGCGTGTGTTTTGTTACCTCGCGGTCGGGTTTGTGAGGCTTCATGAGCTCCACCGCCTGTCCCTTCCGGACCAGCATGACCTGCGAGTCCCCCAGCCAGGCCACGTAGAGGGTCCGGCCCCGCAAGAAGGTCACCACGCCGGTGGTGCCACAGCGCACTTTCTACCGACACACACCATGCAGGAGCCCAGCTTTAACATACATACTGGTCATACTGGTAGCTCCATGGTTATCAGTGGAGCATGAGTCAAGATTCAACATTCAAGAACGTTATTTGTCACATACCCACACAGGATATGCACTGAAATTAAAAGTGGCGATGCTCAGCAGAATGTGCAAAAGAATACATTTACATTTAGGGCATTTGGCAGATGCTTTTATCCAAAGCAACTTACAAAGAGAATACCATAGATAAGATGAATTGGAGGGATCAGAATCAGAGTATTTACAATATTTACAGTAAAAAAGTCCAGCATGAATGAGGAATAAGACCAGCAGGAATAAGAAATAGATCAAATATTATAAATCAATATTAGAATATCTGTGTATGTTTAAGGAAAATGTGTCGATGCCCAGCGGAATGTGCAACAGAACAAGTACAAATAACCAGAGAATAAAAATATCCACACTATGTACAGTCTTTACAGTACATAATTCCAGAATTTTTTTTTTTTTATATAATAATTGTAAGACTTGACTTTGTGCCGAGAATACGGAGAGATGGACAGACGGATTGGTGCATCGTCTGCAGTGATGCGGGCGATGTACCGGTCCGTTGTGGTGAAGAGGGAGCTGAGCCGGAAGGTGAAGCTTTCGATTTACTGGTCCATCTACATTCCAACCCTCACCTATGGTCACGAGCTTTGGGTAGTGAGTGACCGAAAGAATGAGATCGCGGATACAAGCGGCCGAAATGAGTTTCCTCCGCAGGGTGGCTGGGCTCAGCCTTAGAGATAGGGTGAGGAGCTCAGACATCCGGAGGGACCTCGGAGTAGAGCCGCTGCTCCTCCGCATCGAAAGGAGTCAGCTGAGGTGGTTCGGGCATCTGATTAGGATGCCCCCCGGGCGCCTCCCTTTGGAGGTTTTCCGGGCACGTCCAACTGGGAGGAGACCCCGGGGCAGACCCAGAACCCGCTGGAGGGATTATATATCTCGTCTGGCCTGGGGACGCCTCAGGACCCCCCAGGAGGAACTAGAGAGTGTGGCTGGGGAGAAGGAAGCCTGGGGGGCCCTGCTTAGCCGGCTGCCACCGTGACCCAACCCCGGATAAGCGGACGATAATGGATGGATGGATGGATTGTAAGACTGCTTCTGAGAAACTGTTAAGAGGTGCCATTTCCAACCGGGGCCTCCCGTGCAAGGAACTGCATGCACTTAAAGGGGAAGTAAAACCCCATTTTAGAGAACTCTTCCACCTAGAAGATTAAAACAAACGTTTCTAAGGTGCAGCATTTTTAGCTAGAAGTAGCAGATCCCTCGTATGCAGATCCCTCCCGAGCCCAGCGGGAGCCCTCAGATCTGCAGCAGTCCTGCCAGAGCTCCCTGTCCCCTTATACGTTTTATGAAAAAAAAGAACAAACAAACCATCACTTTATGAGACCCAAACAAGAATATTTTAAACTCGAAAATAAATTGATTTGGGGGTTTTACTTACCCTTTAAGGTATTGTAAGCCACTTTGGATAAAAGCATCAACCAAATGTCATGTATTATTAATTTTCCAATTGACAGAAAGTGACACAGAATTAAATGTATTATAAATGTAATTCTTACATTTGTTATAAATAAATGTATTATACATTTGTAATACATTTTAGAAATGTATAACAATGTATAAAATGTACCCACACCTAAAACAGAACAAGGTGAAAGCAGCCAAATGCAGGCCAACTGGTGACACTAAGCATTAAGCCAATCAGATAAGCTCCAGGTTATGCAATAACCTGCAGATACAAGATGGTTCGCGCCTACGGTTGTATTAGTAAAGTTCACGTTCATATATTCATAGTCATACCTCCCGCGCGGCTTTCTTGATGAAGCGCTCGTCTGTGATTCTGAAGGCGCGGAACAGCGCCTCGATGGGGTCCTGCTTGAAGAACTCGTGGCGCACCAGGTTGACGTGGAGGTGGTTCGCCGCGTAGATGGCTGCATCTACGCCACCGTGGCCATCGAACACGGCGAAGAAAGCCTGCTCCTCCTGGTCCTGCAGAGATGGACATGTGAAAATCGTTCAGAAACCTGCACCTAATAAATCCATGTAAGCATTGGGATTACCTTTGGATTATAATGTAATTAGTAATGGTGGCTCTCACCAAATGTTTGTGGAATATGCATTTTATTATAATTAAATGCATCGTGATATCCTCCCGATTACTTTAATGAAATTAGTGATCCTTCACTTATTAACAAATGCTGCATGGACATTAATAACATATTTAAAAATTATTTTTAATCCAAATGTTGTCCCTTAGGTGTTAATTAGCGGTATTACCGCTAATTGGCCGGCTACATTTCCATTTTGCATGTAACAAAGCGAGTGAAAACATTTAAGCCGACCGAATTAAAAGAGCAAATCTATGAACATGTTGGAGCTTTAGACAAAATCCCAGGGCTGCGTCACATGGGTCCCTGAGCACGCGTCTTGGTTGTCATCCCATCAGCCACAGAAGGAGTAACATCTTAATAGGAAGCACCTTTGACTATAAATGTGGTTCTGGGCTTGAGAAACGGCACCACAGCTCTCCACTCTCTGTGCCATTGTGTCCATTCACACTCATTAGTATGAACTGATTCAAACTTCATTCGATTGATGTAAAGTAAAGAAAACGCAACAGCTCACTTTACATAATCAACAAGCACACAATTTACATTTATATTTATGCTTTGGGCAAAAGCAGATGCTTCTAGTCCAAAGCAACGTACATTTGTCCAAAGAGGGTGAAATGACACTATATCACTGATGGTACGGTACGATTTAAACAGAACACCCCACATCCACCCCTCGTTCCCCGCCCCGCCCCGCCTGCCCTGCCCCCCACCGACCCCCCCACCGACCCCCACCGACCCCCGACCGACCCGCGCAGACCTGAATGTTGAAGAGCGTATTGAAGTCGGGATGATGACGTGCTTGTCCTCCATCTTGCGGCGCATGTTCTTGATGGCGTGGATGGACGTCTCGTAGTAGGGCTGGGGCCGGCGGCGGTAGGGGAAGTCCTTCAGCCAGGAGCAGCACACCTCAAACAGCCGGTTGAACACCAGCCGGGCCAGCTTCACTGAGTCCAGCTCTGTGGACGACGGACACACAAATGCATATGTACAGCATGTCTCGGGTTTCATCTACAAGTGACAAGCAAGTCTCTGCTTGTCTTCCTCCGTACTTGTGCTCTTTCCC
>PIJE02000240.1:218061-297409 GCA_002895965.2 Coryphaenoides rupestris | reverse complement strand
TTGTAGTGAGGTGTGTGTGCGTTGTGTGTGTGTGGTGGTGTGTGTGTGTGGGTGTGTGTTGTGTGGTGTGTGGGTGTGTGTGCCTGGTCTGTCGTTGTTTGTGTGCAAATTGAGAATCGAGATATTATGCTGCCACAGCAATTGCTACAACCTAGGCACGTAAACACTGCACGAATCCCGGTCACTCAATCGTTCAACGTTGTCAACCGTTGAAACTTATACGCAATAGGTTGCCTTTCCCCTCGTATTATTGACTTTCTTCAGTTTCTCCCGTTGAAATCTTTTTTCTTTATGTCGTCCTTTCTACGCAGCAATGGTGACAGGGCCAGAAGTTTAGTTATACTTTGGCCTCTGATCCAGAGCAGTGCGTAGTCATGATGGACGGACAAAATGTACAGACACAGAACCAGAGAAACGATGAGTAGGTTGGAGGCGGCCGATACTGCTAAGTGAGCTATTTGGTAGGTTTAGAGAGTCGTTGATAAGCCCAGTGCGGCTAAGGTTTCGTGCGAGGAGTCTGCGGCGGGATTACACAGAGCAGATATCAGGCCAGGTTCTTGTTTGCCGCTGAGTCCAGACAAACAATCACCGAGCGAGCAGCGAAGACTGCTTTAGTCGATTGCTGCTGGAGTAAGTAGTTTTCTTAACCATTTAGTAAAAACATCTCGTCTAGGAACGAGGGACGGGCAACTTTTTATATCTAAACAGAGAAATGGACTTTGCAGGATCTGGATTGAGAGGACCAGGGTAATGCAGGACGACGAGACGAAAGCGAAGAGTAATCGAATGATTAGGACACTCCAAAGGTCCTACACTAGTTATAGCTCTTGCTTTATATATTGTTTTATTATAATGTTGTTTGTACACACTGCGTCTATCACCACCAATAGTTCCATTATAGGACACTGATTGGTCTGAACTTGAAGCCTGGCCAGACTGATCTTCAGAGAGGAGCAGAATGTTGAATTTGCGAGATCGAAACGGTCCCAGGAGGCTTGGACACTGGGGGGGGCTGCAGAAGACACATCTCAGTCCTGACACCCCTGAAACCCCTCGGTATCCTCATAGGAAAGAGCACAAGTACGGAGGAAGCCAAGCAGAGACTTGCTTGTCACTTGTAGATGAAACCCGAGACATGCTGTACATATGTATTTGTGTGTCCGTCGTCCACAGAGCTGGACTCAGTGAAGCTGGCCCGGCTGGTGTTCAACCGGCTGTTTGAGGTGTGCTGCTCCTGGCTGAAGGACTTCCCCTACCGCCGCCGGCCCCAGCCCTACTACGAGACGTCCATCCACGCCATCAAGAACATGCGCCGCAAGATGGAGGACAAGCACGTCATCATCCCCGACTTCAATACGCTCTTCAACATTCAGGTCTGCGCGGGGTCGGTCGGGGGGTCGGTGGGGGGGTCGGTGGGGGGGCAGGGCGGGGCGGGGCGGGGAGGGCGGGGCACACCACAGTCAATTTCTAAACATAAACCTAAAACAACCTATTCTGTCATATACATTACACAACACCAACAAACACTATTTCATATAATCACACACACACACACACACACACACACACACACCACAACACAACACACACCACAACACACACACACCACACACACACCACACACACACACACACACACACACACACACACACACACACACACACACACACACACACACACACACACACAACCACACACACAAGCAGGGAGCTCACGGACTGATGGGGGTGGGGTTCCCTCCTCTTCCTCCTCCACCACCTCAGGCCTGATGAAGAGCAGGCTGGAGAGATCCGTCTGGAGGACGCTGTCCGCTGTGGACCTGGAGAGAGCCGAGGCCAGGGAGCAGGGGCAGTTACTGTGGAGAGAGAGAGAGAGAGAGAGATTAATGACCAGGGAGAGAGAGAGAGAGATATTAATGACCAGGGAGAGAGAGAGAGAGATATTCAGGACAGTTACTGTGGAGGGAGAGAGAGAGACATTAACAACCAGGGAGAGAGAGAAAAGCATTCACGACCAGGGAGAGAGAGACATTAAGGACAGTTACTGTAAAGAGAGAGAGAGACATTACGGACCAGGGATTGAGAGAGAGAGAGAGGGTGAGAGATATTAAGGCCCAGGGAGAGAGAGAAAGAGAGCGAGCGAGAGAGAGATATTAAGGTCCAGGGATAGAGAGAGGGGGAGAGAGAGAGAGAGAGAGAGAATATTAAGGTCCATATGCAGTAAGGTTGGCCGTTTTCTTTTTTTCCATCTCCCAGTTTGAATCAGGCCAGCTGGATGTGGCTCGCTCACGATTAAGGGCACATGCAGTCTAGGCTGTGTCTGAACTGTGAGGCGGCATCCTAAATAGGTGGCAAATATAGGTAATATGGCGGCATAGGACCGTCCCACTTCAGTAGGAAGCATAGGAAACATCCTAGTACCTAGACTTGACCACCTTTCAAGGACACATCGGACGGCTCTTTGGTCGGCATATTCTCATAAGGCCGTGCGGCACAAGGAACAACTCAAATTGTCCTCCTCGTCTTTTAAATAAACACACGTGAAGGAGTAATTACATGCATTTGTTCATCGAACGTTGCATTTATTTGATCATGTTTCAGTAACTTAGTTATGTTATGTAATCGTTTTCAAGACAAATTAATCTATTTTGACTTCCACTCTCCCACGTTACGTTTTTAACATACTGTACATGATGTTTTTTGCGTCGTCACATGGTGAACCACTTTCACTAAGCAGGCACCCTAACAAGGAAGCTTCCTAGGTAACGAGGTTACAGGAGGCTTCCTAGGTAACGAGGTTACAGGAGGCCGAAATTGAGACGCAGCCCTCTCCAGACTTGCTGATCTGGGCCCATGCCGTCTGCCCTGAATCCACACGCTGGGGGAGCAACGCCGGCCAATGGCTGCACAGGGGCTCCGCGTTGCATAACCAGCCATCAGCAGCAGCAGCAGCAGCAGCAGTGGAAAATTATATAAAGAGAAGAGGCAGGGGGTGTTCCCCAGAGAGCCGGGGGGGAGGGGGCGGGGGTGGTTGAGTGCTCCCCGCCCCCATCTCACCCCCCCCACCCCCTATATTGTATTGGTTTGGAGCGCATTGTCGCCGAGGTACTCCGGAGCTCTGAGCCTGGTCTGCTGGTATCGACATGTCGCGTCAACACTCGCTAACCCTGAGCGCGGCGGCGAGCGCCAATAACTGTGAGGGGAACAGAAACAGTCCAAGCCGAGGCCATGTCCAGGTTCTGTCCACATAGAGAAATAAACACAGGCGGGTCAGACATGCAGACGATGCGATAGCAATCGATCTCGACCAAAAATGATCTAAGTATGAAAAAATGAAAATAAAAATGGAGAACAGAACAGGCAGGCAGCGACAGACTAGAGCGCCCAGACTAGAGCGTCCAAGGCCACGGACGCGGCGAGCCCGGTGCTAATCTCTGAAACACCGAAATAGGGCTAATTGCACAGAAGAGCAGAAGAGGACAGATCTGGATGTTAGCAAGACACGCGAGGCTGCCCCTCTCTTGGCAGACGGCTGGGACCACGGCAGCTGGTGATGAAGATGAAGTGTTACCCCCAAAAATGGAAAGCACCCTGTCGGGGAACATGGGGGCGTTTGCATCCAATTAGACCTTTCCTCTATTCATCTCTCAGACGTGGTCCAGCTCTGTGGTTACCTCGCGAGGCAGCTGGATTAGATGGTTAGACCACATTCACGCGAGAAACCATCTTGACGGCAGGCTTCAAGTGATCCGCTTGTGGCCGAACCACAGCGGTTTGGACCAACGAACGTCCTTTAAGGAACTCCTGGCAGCTACGGGCATGGTGGTGGTGATTGACACATGGTTCATGCCGGGTATTTTTCAAAAGTGCCTGCCCCATTCCAAACAGTTTCTAAGGAAAACTTCCCAGATGGCTCCTTGTGACAAACCGTCTGGTGTGTCAGGGTAGCTGTATGGATGGATCGCACAAGACCATCGGTTTTTACACACAGGGAGGTTGTTGCTTCAATGCTGGGACACCCATACCATAGCAGCCCTTCTGTATAGGACATGCCTTGGCACCACACAAACAAATGTTCATTACACCATTTTGTAACAGAACACTGCAAAGTGTATCGCATTTAAATTAATGAAAGGGTTTCACATTAAAATGTATTGCTAGATGTTGCGCAGTGTTTACACTTGACCCACATAACCACAATAAGCAGTCACTTGACTTTGGAATGAGTGTAGTGGCTGGGGGGGCGGAGCTAAGAGGGGATCTGAAGGGGAGGGAAGTTCAAGTAGGAAGCAGGAAGTATTTTTGGAACAGTGGGGGGACAGCAGCTTCCAAGGGATCATTTCAATCTGCCAACTTGTGTCTGTCGAGGTATTATTCCTCTTCCCTGGAATCATTTGTTTGTCTCATTAATTGAATTGGATTAATTTATATTGACCTCGACCTCAAAGATTAGACCTACTAACCTCTGGGTTGACTCTGACCTGGGACAGTCGGCCCAACTCCTCCTCCTCCTGACCCTGTGAGATCAATCTGTTTGGATTATTTTTATCTTTCCTTCTGCTTTGCGGATTTTGCTGGATAATTAGGATCACTCAGTGTGAGCTGAGAACTTTATTTTTTAGTTGCATTTTGCCGTTTTGAGGAAAGATATAGTAGCGTTTTGAAAGATATTTTGTTTGTATAATTTCATCATTTAATTAATTGAATTGAGTGAACGGACACATACAGTTTTTCTCTTAGTACTGGTAAATAAAACTGTTTTGCCAAAGTACTATGTAGTTTTAAGCCAAGTCTGTTCATTGCAATGTTTGCACCAATCTCTTTGTGGTAACAGGTCAGAGTGTCATATCCATCATGACACTTGAGTTGTTGTGTGTTGTGTGTGTGTGTGTGTGTGTGTGTGTGTGTGTGTGTTGTGTGTGTGTGTGTGTGTGTGTGTGTGTGTGTGTGTGTGTGGTGTGTGTGTCGTGTGGGAGACCTTTGATGTGTGTGTGTGTGTGTGTGTGTGTGTGGTGTGTGGTGTGTGTGTGTATCTGCACGGGGTGGAGTTAGGAATTATCCAGCCAGGCCCTGGGGGAATGTGGAGCCGCTTCAAGGGCACTCCAATTGAAGCATGCTCCATATCACCCAAGTTCGCCTGGGTAAGCCAGGCCACTGCTATAATTGGACGGACGGTGGTAACCATGGTAACCCCGCTTCGCCGGACCTGAGACTGGATCGCAAACTTATATATAAACTTGAATCAAACCTATCTTCGTTCAAGGGCTTTTCTGTGGCAGAAAAAAACAAAAAAAACATAGACCTAGAAAACCTGCCCCCCCCGCCCCATCTCTATTTTTCTATTAATACTGACAGGCATCATAAACTTTTAATTACCTAATGCGCCTAATCTACCTTTTAAGGTAATAGTATATAATAATTGGCTTCCAGTTTGATAAATCAAATGAATCAAAGTGTTTAGTTCGACTTATTATATATCCCCACACAATATTAATATTTATAGTTGCCAATATTCATATTCATTTAAAGTAATGAAAACCTGTTCATCGTATGTATCAATAGGAATGTTATATGTGTATATGTGTGTTTAATGGGCTTACACTAACTACATATTGGTAGTAGACAGACACACACGCGTGCACACACACGTGACCACAAACACAATCACGTTGCTTTCTGCTGGTCAGTACCGGCATGAACACCACCACACACACACACACACACACACACACACACTGAACACTCCTGAACGCCTCACACCCCCGCCAACGTGCTGCGTGAGCTATAAATACGTCACTATGACCTCATTGGGAGGCATATCTCTCTCTGTCTCTCTCTCTCCCTGTCTCTCCTCTCTCTCTCTCTCGTTCTGTCTCGCTCTCTCTCAGATGATGAATGCTCAGGAATGACTCAGAGAGATGAGAAGAGGTAGGTCGCAGTACCACATAGAGCCTCTATAGGAGGGGAGAGAGAGAGAGGGTGTGGGGGGATAATCAAACAACGTGACATATTTGGCCAGAGAAGGGGGGGGGCTGGGCGATGCCAAGACACGACGACGGCGGCAGACACTTTGTCGCTGGAGGCTTCTCCTCCTCTCTCCTCCTTCTCTCATCTCCTCATCCTCCTCCCCCTCCTCTTCTCCTCCTCCTCCTCCACTTTCTCTCTTCTCCTCCCCCTCCTCCATTCTCCTCCCCTCTTCCTCCTCCCCCTCCTCCTCCATGTTTTCATTCATAGAATGTGAGGCCGTTTTTTTCTTTTTCATTTTCTCTCCTTTGCTCACTGCCTCACACATTCCACCACAGTGTGTGTGTGTGTGGGGGGGGGGGGGGGCGATGGTGCTACTGGAACGGAGCGGATGCTGATGTGCCGAGGGAGGCCCCTGATTGGCTGGCCGCTAGTGGCACACCGTGGGCCGCCAATGAGGTCGCCCCTCCTCCCCGTTTCTGTGAGCATGTGCACATCATCCCAATGTGGTGCGATCACACCTGGGAATTAGCAGCTTTAAAAACCACCGAGTTTGTGTGTATGTGTGCGTGTGTGCGTGTGTGCGTGTGTGCAGTGTGTCCTCCTTCTCCAGACACAGGTGAAGCGTGCAGCCCAGCCGCTGCCTAACCTTTATTCAAATGTAAAATAGACAGCCGGGGTCAGACAGAGGTGAACTACGGTGCACACAACAGATTATTTCACAAAGAATGTCTTTTTAGAATTTTTTGGGAAAATGTTTTTCGCAGACAAAGTTTGAGAATAGAGTCTTGATCTGTCAATTTGTACACATGCGCACACACACACACACACACACACACACACACACATGCAGACACACACACACACACACACATGCACACACGTACACACGCATGCATGTGCTGGGCCTACACATTACTGCCCTCCTGCCCAATGATCTGTTTAAATGCATTTGAATAAGCAAAACAACACAAGTGTCCCTCGATTCTGGGAGGAAGAGGTCGAGAGGGACGTGCAAGAGAGAGAGACCAGTTGGTATAAAGGGAGGCTGAGAGAGAGAGAAAGAATAGAAATAGACAAAGAGAGGGAGAGAGAGAGAAAGAGAGAGAGAGAGCATTACTGCAGCTTACAGCAGTTGCTATGGAGGTGATAGAACTGGGTCAGGGAGCCTGACTTTGACGTCATAGAGAGAGAGAGAAAGAGAGAGAGAGAGAGAGAGAGAGAGAGAGAGAGAGAGAGAGAACGAGAGAGAGAGAGAGGCGAGAACTGGTCTTGGTCATGTCTGTAGAGGTGAGAGGCGGTTATAGTCTCCATGCCGCTGTGTTCTTCAGCAGCATCTCCCGCGAGTGCCGAGCGAGGCCGTTTCCATGGCATCGCAGAGGGCTGTGAGTGACAGTTGGTCACATGATTCATCGGCGGCGACAACAGACGCAAACACAAACACTTTCATCGACCCGCATCCCCACACGGTCCCTCTCCCACCCGCTGCTACTGTGTCTGTGTGGTCCAGAGTCAGTGGAGAAAACTCTTCTGATGGAGTACATGATAGAAGCTGGGGGAATCCCCCGCCCTCCTACCCCCCACGCGGTAGCGGTGGACTGTAGTGCTTCGTCGTCATATTTTGCCGTGCAATTCGAGTTTTCTAATGTTGCCATGGAGATTGTAGTTTTCACTTCCTTAACATAACTTTGAAACCTAAATCTGCAGAAATATAGAGAACGGCTGGAGGATCGTCTGGTTACCATGGAGTGAACCTTTCGCGGAAGCATTAATTGAAAACGTTGCGCGACACTTTCATTTCTGTCGAGCGACACTTTTCAAAAGTGTCGAGCGTCCAAGCATAAATCAGCCTTGACAGATTCCTTCCTGAATAAAAAGAGAGATTGAAAGGTATATATGTGGTCATATTGTCCAGGGATTGTTTACCTCAACCTTGCGTTAACCCACAACGTCAGTCAATGTAGTTGCGTATTATATAGCATGCTAATTACAGTGACCCCTCCAGAAATTGACAATATTTACTGTTTACAAGCTGCAGCGTTGAGAGAATGTTCTGTGCTATAGGATTATGATCCACATGGTTGAGCGGTGATGATGAATATATATTCCATGATCAATATGAGCTGGTCATATTTTTATTTGTCCACATACACGATCATTTGTTCATGAACTTTTTAGAGATTGTCCTTCCACAACAGTTCATTATATTATAAACATATCAACACACTTTGATCATTACAGGACATCCATTCAGCGTTTTGGTTGGGACAACGAATGCATATCATTTCCATGAGAAATGGTATGCATGCAACTAGAAGTTAGTTGCCAGGAAGCAGTTTTGCCTATTCCATCGAGTCACCACCACCATCGCTGACATAACCCTCACTCACACACACCACACGATTTTCATCTGTGGTGAGGGATGACATTTCACCAGCTCATCTTTATTCATAGTTGGCACACAAACATTTATCTCCACACACATAACAATACATTGTACTGCATACAATTAGAATTTTGGGTAGTTGTTCTTTAGCTTTATATACAGTATATATTAAAAAGGTGTAGTGTACAAAAATGTGCTTTGTCCTGTTTCAAATTAAGAATTGGATTTTGGGATATACTGTATATATATATATATATATATATATATATATATATATATACTTATACTCTATAGATATGTATATATATACTGTATATGCATATATATTCAAGTTTGCAAGACCTTGACCTTGTATCCAATGCTACCAGCAAGTGGAAGGGACACAAAGGGACCTAGATATTTTATATTTTTTTATTATCAAAAACATCTGTGAGTGCACTGCAGTCTATAAAGGCCTTCTATACCTTCTTCTACTTTGGACAAGCAAGGTTCTTGTTCCTTGGTGACCACTCTTAAAACCACCAGAGAAGAACAGGTCCCTCAAGCCTCCCTACCCATCGAGAGCCATCAGCATCATGAAGTTAATCTCACCCAACGTTGTCTCTCTCTGTGCAACGTTGTTGACCCGCTTGTCGGTGAGTTGTCGGTGCTACTGGTACCTCAACCGACAACGCAGCTGGCACTTTACGGAGGCCAGCCAATGGGATCCTTTGAAAGCACGAGAGCTTGTGAGGACGCGCCGTCGTCCATACTTACCGATGAGTTCAAACGCTGTGTCGTTACTCGTTTGGTAACGCGTGGAATGTGGCCGTGCCGCATTGTGTACCTGGATGCTTCTGCCACGCGGCCCCCCTGGTGTTTTCCTCCAGCCACCGTGGTGCATCATGGGAAACCGCTGGTATGACTGTGATGACATAACCGAGTGCTGCTGCCCCATGCATTCACAATGAGATGTTCCGCTTTCACCGCGGTGCACTGCACATCACTTTGCGCACAAGAGCATACCTAATCTGTCATTAAATTACAATTTCTGCCAGAGCTGCCCGCAAACCTACAAATAGCCGCGTTTAGGAGCGGATGCGTAGGCTGGTGGCTGGCTGCTCCCAGCGCTGCAATGCGGTGGAATGCGTCGTGTTCCCGAAATGGATTCTGGGATTCCTCCCCGTGGACTCTCTCTTAAGGTCCCAAGCGCGGGAATGGGGCAACATCATCTAGGGCTGGGCGATCTGGCAAAAATATAATCGCGATTTTATTTCCCATATTGATCGATTTTCAATTGTTTTATAACAATATAGAATTTGATAATGCTGCCAGTTTGAAGAGCATCCTGATTATGACAAATGAAGAAGAACTCTCTCCGCTGTGCCACTGAGACAGCACACTATGAAGTGTTACTTTTAAGTCAACGCCCTAACACTAACCCTAACCCTAAGTCCTGTTAATTGTAATGTCAAATGCCACCTCCGACCACTTCATAGTTTGGTGGCACAGCAGAGAGAGTTCTTACCTGCAGTTCTGGGTTCAAATCCTGTAGAAAGCCTTCTCTTATGTCTAAGTCCCGTGAACAGTAAAGTTCGGAGTATACGCCCGGAGACCAAGCCCAAGTAGGCGTCTTGGTGGTGCTGTGGTGTGCTCTGGAGGTTAGCACTCTGGAGACTCAGGTTCGGGTCAGCGCACATACGGCCACCAAGAAGTGAACGCCAGCAGAACCCCCCATCCCTAAAGGGCTCTTGCTGACAACCGAGAGCTTGCAACTTGACTTTTTTTAAAGCATGAATCATTAAAAGTGACTTGACTTACTTGACTTTCTTAAAGTAGTTGGTTTCTTTGTAGTTGGTCCCCCCCCCAATTTATCCCTGTTAATAAATGTCATTAATTTACCCCCCCCCCCTCCCCTCGGCAAATAAAACACAGAAAAGTTTCAAGCGAATAGGAGAGAATGAAAAAAATATAGCCCTGTATATACAGTATATATGTATATATATATATATATATATATACACTTTTAAGGTACAGTGTCGTAATTACTTCAAGGAAAATTGTGAACTCTGATATGAGCTCCATCTATCTATGTTATTTCATATTACGTCGAACGTGAACTTGATTAGATAATTCTAGTGTGTTGGCAATTCCTCATGCGAGTGCTTCGACAAACACTTGAGAAACAAGATTATCGATAATATTTTCTGTTACTTGCAGGATAAATACATACATGTGTTATTTACTGCGTTAATAAAGGCCTTCCTATGGTAAGGGCTGAACAGAATGAGAATTGAACACATTAATTAGAAACTAACTCATATGCAACTTATCCACAACATCTCTTATGCATTACACCTCAAGCGTTAAAACACCAACGTTAAAACATCATATTTTCAGATCCAAATTATTATTTGTTGCAGAGAGACAGCATATGAGCACGTATGGCTTTACATCTCTTAAATGAAATCTGTAAACACTGTAAACCAGTCATTATGCAACACATTTTATCTTATAGGTATTGTAGGTTTTTTGCCAGAAAGGCATCATATCCTTCGCAATGAAGTACGATCCTGCATTATTTATATCCTCGCTTCTTTTTGAACGTCTTTCATACGGGAAATGGCAGCAAATGAGACACAATGGATGCTTGTTTGGGCCCTGCTGCTACTTGAAGGCTTTCTTGGCTCCGCCCCCATGCGTAGTCGCTGACGTGCTACCGTTTCATGTGCTTCAATAGGTTGCTCTCCCGTCTTGGTCGACATGTCCGTCGACATGCGCCTTGTCGTTTTTAAAGGAACAAAACCAGTTCCATATCATAGACTTCACAAATCGCTTTTTGTCGACAATTTGGTCACTTTGGAACTCTTGTTCCTCGCCGGTTTCACTGTCATGCTGTTGTCCTTTCTTCGCGTCGCTGTTGGTAAACAACACCTCGTGCCGTGGTATAAATGGGCGTGTCGAGCCAAAACACTGCAGACCGATTGGCTGTTGTCGCATTATTTTGGCTGCGCCAATCGGCAATCGTAGCGAATGGCTGTGTCGAGACAAACACTGCAGACTGATTGGCTGTTGTCGTGTTTATTTCTGGTGCGTCATGACGCTGCTGTCAGATCTATACAGATCAAAAAAATCGCGAAAGCTTTTAGATCGAGATCGAGAAAAAATGTATCGCGATCTCGATTCGAGATCGATTAATCGCCCAGCCCTAACATCATCCCCGTGGGTTGTGGTGGTGGTGGTGGTTTTATCCGCTGGTGTGTTTGAGATGCACAGCCTGCAGGCAGCGTTACATAAGCCACCAGCAGGCTGAGGAGTGGTTTGGGTCTGTGGCCTCCAGGCGAAACACTTTGAGTCCACAACTTGTGCCGGCTTGCTACACCGCCGCCGATGTGGCCCGCCCTCAGCTTCAGATCCACCTGGCTTTACCTGAGGGAACGCTGTCTGTCTCTCTCTCTCTCTCTCTCTCTCTCTCTCTCTCTCTCACAAGTCACAAGGCATGAAAACTCCGCTCTGTGAGCTGAAAGATGGTGGGATGTGTGTATGGATGTATAGATGTCAAGAGAGAGAGAGAGAGAGAGAGAGAGAGAGAGAGAGAGAGAGAGAGGCACGCTACTCAGTCAAATCGAATTATGATGAAAATTGATTTAAAAAAATATCTACCTCTGGGCTGATAGGGAATATCTGCAGGCAATATGTGTACATTTAATATGCAAGCTGGTAGACATCTTACCTGAACAACAAACTGCAACATTAGCACAGATGCGCGTGTGTGTGTGTGTGCATGTGTGTGTGTGTGCATGTGTGTGTGTGTGTGTGTGCGTGTGTGTGTGCGTGTGTGTGTGTGTTTGCATGTGTGTGTGTGTGTGTGTGTGCGTTCCACTGACTGAGTCGTCGTTCCATCAGCATGAGATAAAACATGGAGACCATGTTGGAGACAGAGCGTTTCCATGTTGTTACTCAGAGAAGCGAAGGTCAAAGAGACCCATTAGTCGGCTCCTTTTGTGTGTCGGAGAAGTGAAATGAGAGAGAGGCAGGCTGGCAGACTATTCATGAGGGCCAGACATTAGCAGGCCTCTTCGCCCACTAGCTTCCTTCATTAGTTTTCTTCATTAGTTTCCACATTTTCTTCCAGGTTTGCCTGCCAAAACGTTAGAAAGACATGAAAATGTCCATCTGATAACTGAATCCAACAACTAATAATGAATAATGATGATAAACACACATATTTATATATATTAGTATATCATGGTCGTTGGATTAATGCACATACATGTGTATTAAAGAGTAGGGTTTGCTAAAACACACGCGCTGCTCTTTGTGTGCCAGGGACTAATTGTGTAAGTAATAGCGTGATGCCTTTATTAAATATGTAAGTGGTGGCTACTTAATAATACAATGACGTGGACTTTCTACGGTGTGTTCGGCCGAGTCACGGCACAGTGAGCCGACCAGGCCCCCGCCGGCACAGCAGGATTGAGATTCAATCTTCTCATGCCTCTGGCTCGCGTGATCAATGTCGATGATAATGCGTCCGGCCGAACAAGTTGGTGAGAAGGAGGTCTCATGTAGAACAGCTACAGAGAGGAATCACCGTCTCCCCTTATCTACTACCACACATCTGATGCTCTTGAATCACTTTGCAAATGCAAAAAAGTAGATCATTCTCAACACTGCTGTTGTATCGGCAATACACTATGCAGTATACTAGTTTGATAAATTGTATGTATTGTACTGTATTGTATTGTATTGTACTTACTGATTTGATATTGTTTGGTATTTCTAAATGCCATTGAAATGAACTTGTCAGCAACCCTGGCCAGGGATACCCGTTTAAGAAAATGGCTTGAGTGATGGATGGATGGATGGACGGATAGATGGATGATGGAGGGTAGGATGGCTGGATGCATGATAATGAATGGGTGATAATGGATGGGTGATAATGGAAAGGTGGATGATAGAGGGTAGGATGAATGGATGCATGATAATGGATGGGTGGATGGATGGGTGGATGGATGGATGGGAGGATGATGGAGGGTAGGATGGATGGATGCATGATATTGGATGGGTGACAATGGATGGGTGGATGATGGAGGATAGGATGGAAGGATGCATGATATTGAATGGGTGATAATGGATGTGTGATAATGGATGGGTGGATGGATGGGTGGATGATGGAGGGTAGAATGAATGGATGCATGATAATGGCTGGGTGGATGGATGGGTAATAATGGCTGGGTGATAATGGGTGGGTGTATAATGGATGGTGTATGATGGATGTTTCTATATGGACAGCAATATTGTAGAATTGTAGAGGAGAAAAGTCATTGTCAATATCAGAGTGGCTGCCAAAGTATTATTTATACCACAGTGTTGTTGAATACTTGATCCTGATTGGTCAATAACATCCCAGGGGTGTGACTGTGCATTATTTCTCAATAACAGGACACCTCAGGCCTTTTAACATTTCTGAATCAATGTGCTACAAATACAACATGAACAACAACGGTCAAATACAACTATCGACCAGATGTCTCCTTGACAACACAAAAAGCAATGTGCTCAAAGCACTACAGAGGAATATTTTAATTGCAACTGATTTAAGTCAATAAAAAAGTGAAATGTCAAACGATAAAAGTTATAGACAGAGTGTCCCATTATAGGAAATAATGTGCTTGTGTGAAGCATTCTAACACCCCGTTGTGGTTTATTCCTTACATAATTGTTTACATGATCATAATATCATGATTAATTAATTAGGGTAGGGGGAAATAGATAATAAATCAGCTCAGGGGGAACATCAGCACTTATCTCTCTCTGATTGTCTTGTGATTGGCTGCCTTAGGAAGTAAGCCTTTCCTATAGTAAGTATTTCCTATTTATTAAAGCATGTTGTTCTTGTCTCTTCTGTTCTGCATCATGATCGGCACGAACACACACACACACGCGCATGCACACACACACGCACACACACACGGCGCGGCGCAGATGGAGTACGAGGTGCAACAGCACATAGAATTAAGCTTTCGTCTGTTAGTAGAACTGATTTGCATTCAGTTCTTGTGCCACCAACATATGACTCAACATTTGACTACGGGCAGATTAGGGAGGGAGAGAGAGAGAGAGAGAGAGAGAGAGAGAGAGAGAGAGAGAGAGAGAGAGAGAGAAAGAGAGAGAGAGAGAGCGAGAGAGAGAGAGAGCGAGAGAGAGAGAGAGATGGAGAAAAAAGGGGACAGTAAAAAGCTCTGAATGTTTTGAAGGTCATTCACTTCCTAAAATGGGGCCTCTCCAGAGCTGGGTTAAATGAAGCCGTCTGTTTTAGTGGCGCCAACCTGCACCCACAGCCAGGGAAGTCTTCTGATGATCCGCTTTGATAAGCGCTTTCTAGCACAGTGAGCCGGAAGGCGGAGAGGCAACCGATGTACCAGCGATCAAATGCCAAGCCAGAGGCCATCTGGATGCGCCTCAATAACTCACACCTCAATATTGATATCTTAACCTATAATCACATTGAGCGTGGAAAGTGAGGATTAAATGCTCACTATACACATAATATCCCCAGTGACGTCATCAGCACGCCAATGTTCAAGACAATAGTCTTCGAGTCACGTCTTGTATAACACGGTTTCATCTATCAATATGCATATGGCGGGCTCTCTATGCAACCATATGTATTCCAGCTAACTTCATGTCACTCTCTCTACATTTGCAAAGGATGCAAATGAGCAAAGATAGACTTATGTTCTCCTATAGCTGTTTGTCACATGGTTTCACGCATTCTGTTCTTTTAACATAACACATCAACACAACAGCAACATCCAGGTTATCCATCCAGTATACATCCACAATACAATATTCCTGTTAATATTCTTAACAGGATGTACAGCAGGAAGTGTCCCGGAGCAAGCTGAAGTCAATAAAGGGGTATTAGAATACAATTCATCAGCGCTTTTAGAAGCCATTGATCAACAGTGTGACCCCGGTGAGTGTGTTTTAAGGCTATAGCATGCTCGCCGTCAGAAGTCAGTCAGAAGTTCCAAGGCTGGTGGCCTCTTTGGTAATCAGAGAGGGAGATTACCACATCGCTAATCCCAGCGAGACTCTGTGATTAAGGGATTACTCTGGCAAGTAATTTCCCGGCCTAGGAAAGCCCAAATGTGGAAAATAAAAAGCCAGGAGGCGAGAAAAAATATAGATGGCTCAACTGGAACTCTTAAGGGAACCCTCATGACAGTATGTTCTAGTGGCCAAAAGTAAATACGTCTTCAGAGAATAGTGCTCAACAGTGCTCTTTATTGGTTAGTCTATTTTAGTTGACCTTTATTTATAACCAGGTTACTCCCTTAAGATTAAAGAGAAACCTTACCAAGAAGCACAGATATTAGTTAAAACATGTACAATGTACAATAGTTCTTGCTTCTCTCTGTTTTACGAGTTGAATTCACAACTGAATTAATTGAGGGTATGAATGTAAGAGCTGCTACAGTGCCTATGTCAACATATGTAATCCTCCTCTTAAATCAATGATCCCCTTTACACCTGCCATTTACTTCCGTTTCGGGGCAATCTGATATCAATCGGATATAAAAGCTTTCGTTTGTCAGACATCTAATTATTGTACCCCATGTATTTATTTATTTAATTAATTTATATCCGTCGATGTGCTTTCTTTCTTGCCTCCTGTAGAGTGTGTGTGTGGTTGGTGGCTGGTTTAAGCAGCCTCGCCTGGCCCGATTAGTCAGGCTGATTAGTCTGGCGCTGGGTGAGGCTGCACGCAATATACAGTATGTGTATTGGCTAATCAATGGTTAGCCAAACACAGGTTAAAACAGCCAGCAACACAACTTCACAACAACTTAGACTCTGCAATCAACTGGTTTATTGCAGAGTTTGAATTTGTTTGAAGACAGAGCAGATGGTACATGCTAGCATGCTAGCGCTCTCCTGAGTGTGTGTGGTGATGGCTGGTTTAACCTGTGTGCACTGATTAGCCAATACACACCCAGTGCCAGACTAATCAGCCTGACTGGGGCCACACACACACAACATAGTGGGACACTGACAAATTGGAAAAGTGACGTGTGCTCCTGGTGGTCGCAGGCCTACATAGCGCAGAGACAGGAAGTTACGCTGGACTCTATAAGGAGAGACAAAGTGGCTGATGAGGTGTCAGACTGCTGGGGTTTCTGAAGGTGTCCCAGAACACGGGAGTCGCTCCCATGAGGTGGCGAACGTCCCACAGGACAGGAAGTCCCCTGGCTTGACGTTGCTCTGATTTGAGAGTAACTCACACAGTGAAGCACTTTTGACTGCAACACAAGAACACCTTGTTATGTTGTCCACATACACGTGTGGCTCAACGGGATTGCCAACAGTGAATGGAGTGAGACTGTTTGAAATGGCATTTCAGTACCAGTGCAATTAGAATACAAAACGTGTCCAGGAAAGATGCCCATGTGACAGGACTGTGATTTACTCCACTGTGAGATGTGATTGGGGTTTTTTTTTGCCACAATGACTGCCCTCCTTTGTAATGGAGACCAGCAGCCATTTTGAGTGGGATGGAAGTGTTTGCAGTTTGTTATTACGGCTTAAAATGAGATGTGTGTCCGTTCTTTTAAGGTTCTGAAACTAGTTTAGCACGAAAAGGAGGTCACTTCATTCTGAGACGGTACATGAGGGACTCAAGCTACGTTGATACGACACAATAGAGGAAATTGGTCATCTACAAGTACGATATAATTATGAGCCCTGGTTTTTACATCGTCCATACCTCTATAATATACAGTATAGCCATCAAAATCTCTCCCTCAATCAGGCAATTGCCGATTGATTTCAGCATACTGCTTAATAGGCGAGAGGAGTATCTAGTACGTCCGAAATCATGAAGTGATTGCAAAAAATAGGATACCCAGTGAAATTCTAAGTGTGCAACCAATGGACACTACAGTCACTTGGATAACCCACAATGCATTTCAACAGGAGGACAACTATCTTAACCAAAACTTTTATACTTAATGAATAACATTAAGTATACATCTGCCTAATAAGCTTAATGTCACAACTTCTATTATTTCTATGAATATAAATCATCATTCGTGTATATATATATACACACACAGTAGTATATGATGATAGTGTAGTGATTAAGTCCTTCAACAGATAAAAGCATCTGCCAAATGCCCTAAATGTAAATGTAAATGTAAGTGTGGACATTGTGTGGATCCACATGCAAAGGTGGAAAGGATTCCCGGTCGACAGAGGAGAAGTCCATGCCAGTTATTTGAGTCAACTCTCCTCTGGATGTGCTAATTAGAACTAGCCAAGCGGTACAGCTAATGAATGTAATCAGCTGGCTGCAAGCGTGGGGGGAGCTAAGACATGGCAGGGCTGTCTAAAGCTAGTGTGTGTGTGTTTGTGTGTGTGTGTGTATGCGTACGTGTGTGTGTGTGTGTGTGTGTGTGTATCCTGGCCTGGGATACATTGACCTCCTCCACAACGGAGGGCGTTCGAGTAGTTTGACCGAGTAATCTGCAGCTCAGTGTGCAATTATGACTACTTTTCCTCCGGCACCCGAGCACTTCTTTGGCCCCCAGATCCCCGGCCCCCCAGCCCCCAGTCCCCCAGGCCCGAAACCCCCTGCCCCCTGGCCTCCTGACCCCCCGGCCACAGGGACGTCCTCATTAGTACAAAACATTGGCGCCCTTTAAGCTGTCCTTGAGCCAAATGTCTCTTAAACGGCCATATGAATGAACCAACCAAGCCACCTTTTGGCGGGAATACTTTTTTGGACGCCGCCATTTTCTCTCATTTGCCCACTTACCTACACCATTGATTAATTATTTAAAATGCTGTCCTTAACATAATTTAAGCAGTGTCTCTCTCAGAATACATTCCTTGGGTTTTACATGTGTGGTTAGTGCACCATTTTAGAAATCTGTACGCAATTTGGGTCAAGAAAATCGAACCTGTGGAAACAAATATGTCAATGTAGAGATTCATCTGTAGAAAAGGTATGAAAGTGTAATCATGTTTCTACCCTATATAGGGCTAGACATAATTTATATAGGCCAATAAGGAACTTTTATTCGTTTTCTTATTTGTATTTTTATGCAGGCCTATTTACATTTCTGTTGCTTTTACCACTTTACTGCGCATTGGGTTCAAGAAATGTGCTATGGTATATAAAATGAATGTCATTATTATTATTATTATTATTATGATATGTGTATCCTGCAGGGTACACCTAAATGAGCCTTGCAGGCTGGCCGGCGAGTTCAGCGGCTCTGTGTTCAGGGTCTGCAGCAGACTGTCCGTGGTGCTGGACCAGCAGCCTCAGCCATGCCCGAGCACCAGTGGGCGTGCGACCTTGTCTTGTCTCTCAAGACACAAGATTGTGTTGCTTTTAGTTTTTTCTTGTAAACGCTTCTGCCTACACAGTGGGGGGAAGAAATCATGTCTCCGATGTAGCTGTTTTCACTGTGAGTTGTTTAACATACTACCACTGTAGTACAATATATACTGCGGTAATACACTGGAGAACCACTGTAGTACAATATATACTGCGGTAATACACTGGAGAACCACTGTAGTACAATATATACTGCGGTAATACACAAGAGAATCACTGTAGTACAATATATACTGTGGTAATACACAGGAGAACCACTGTAGTACAATATATACTGTGGTAATACACAGGAGACTTCTTTCACTTCTTCGCTCCTTTTTTTTGACTAATCAAGGTGGGGTTCTGTAAGCGTGTAATTATCGAGGAAGGAAACAGGAAACAAGGCGTAGCTCCGCCCATTTCCGCTTTTGGTTTCCGGACCAGGATTTGTGGTTTCCCGCCTCTCCCCACAGAGGATCTGCTCGGCTTGCTAGAGCCCAACTTAGGGCACAAGTAATTCCATCCAGTCTGACATCTATCACCGACTGGTATAACTATCATCAACACGAGGCACGCGTTTGGTGGTACCTAATGATAAAAGCTGTTGATTTGGATCACTGTGATGGTTCAATCCAATAATGCTGAGACAATGACATTCTCAGAGAATAATTAGAAATGATAATGATGATGACAATATGTTTTTGTTGGGACTGAATGAGTCGTATTGGTGAAACTGGGACCTCATGATGAATGACCCTGTGCTGTTGTCACAAAGGTCAAATCTACACCATGAGTCGATGCTCATTAACCTCAGACCTTGGACACTTTCTCACTTCAATATTGGTGTGTGTGCGTGTGCATGAGTGTGCGCGCGTATGCATGTTACGACCAGATCATTTGTTCCCCCACCAACACCAGTGTTTTGTGTCCCTTCAGCAGCACACAATGCTCTCTCTCTCTCTGTGACAACAATAGGCGTGCACACGGAGAGGACACTTCACACACCCTCGCTGAGTGGCATAAAAAAACAACAATTTGCCATCAACAAGACACAAGCACACTCTCTCGCATGCAGGATTACCAGGCACATGTTACTGTACCACTCAAAATGTACACGCATACACACACACACTGAATAATATGGTAAAATAAATTATATGGCACATACACAGACATACATATACTTGCCCACACATGTGCACACTTTCCATTGTTAATAAATGGACACACACACACACACACACACACACACATACACACACACACACACACACACAATCAAGCAAGCAAACACACATATACACAAAACTGGGGGGATGCGGAGGGGATCTCCATGACTCCCACCGATTCTATTATTAGCTCTTCAACCCAGAGACAATCTAATGACATGTGGGGCCGAACTGCAGAGATGTGATCCAACGCTAAGTCACAGTATGTGTGAAACAGCTCTCGCTCATTATCAATCAACAATAACGACTGTATGCACACAGTATATACTGTATAGTGTACTGTATATATAAAACCAACATTCTATTCAGCAGGTGTCATTGTTGACACAATGACAGTTCCCCCACGCAGCGAGCGTTTAGAAACAAGATGGAACAAAATGGCGGCTGTAGGTGGATAAGGCCTGTTGTCACCATTTCAACTGTTCTCAATGCTTGACACAACCATTTCATCTCAACACTGACCTACATGTGAACAAACTCACCTTGTAGGCATGTATATAGCAGATGGAATATGTTTTGGTGTTTGGTGTATTGGACTATTTAAGTTTCAATTTGACTTCCAAATGGTGTCACGTTGTGATGTTCAATCTCATTAATGTTTTACATTGTATAATTGTCATTTGTTTTTTGCATAATTTCTGGCTACTGTCGCAACACGGCATTAGCTCATGGTAGCATATCATTGAGAATTGTAAAGACTATCGATTCTAAAGACATGTGTCAAACTGCTGTCGGTTGTACATTTCAAATCACGCATGCGGAACCAAAACCGACCATTGAGTCAACATGTACACGATGCCGGTTCCACCAAATATATCTGACACACTTCTCTCTCACTTCCACTGGTTGTTCCCAGCACCGTTTATACGTGCCTTATTTTAGATTCCAAATGAGGCCAGCACAGCGGAGTTCTGCGCCTCTGTGTTCCTATAGACCTGCATGTGTGCGTGTGAATGTGTCTGTCTGTGTGGATATTGCTTGTGTCCATGCAGGAGTGAACACTGCTTTATAAATGTAATGTTAATGTTAATGATGTGCTTTGTTTATCTGTTGATCAGCCACTGCTTTCTGTGGACTGCACTGGACTCCACGGCTCTACGGAGACTGAGACCCTGCATGGGTCCAGGGACAGAGCCAGTGAGACCCAAAGAAGGTCTGTTACAAATTACGTTGAATGCGCTTGAAATGAAGCACATTTGGGGAATATGGAAGATGTAGGAATACTGGGATGGGCTGGAAAACATTGTCCCTCTTGCACGGAAGATAACTAAGAAATATGTGGAGGGTGGACGAATCAACTGAGAGCGGAAATTAAAGTTCTACGTCACCACCTATCACCATGAAGGAGGAGTTATATTACTACGTCACCACCTATCACCATGAAGGAGGACTTATATTACTACGTCACCACCTATCACCATGAAGGAGGAGTTACATTACTACGTCACCACATATCACCATGAAGGAGGATTTACATTACTACGTCACCACTTATCACCATGAAGTAGGAGTTATATTACTACGTCACCACCTATCACCATGAAGGAGGAGTTACATTACTACGTCACCACCTATCACCATGAAGGACGAGTTATATTACTACGTCACCACCTATCACCATGAAGGACGAGTTATATTACTGCGTCACCACCTATCACCATGAAGAAGGAGTTCCTTAACTACGTCACCACCTATCACCATGAAGGACGAGTTATATTACTACATCACCACCTATCACCATGAAGGAGGAGTTCCTTAACTACGTCACCACCTATCACCATGAAGGAGGAGTTCCATTAACTACGTCACCACCTATCACCATGAAGGAGGAGTTCCTTTACTACGTCACCACCTATCTACATGAAGGAGGAGTTCCTTTACTACGTCACCACCTATCACCGTGAAGGAGGAGTTCCTTTACTACGTCACCACCTATCTACATGAAGGAGGAGTTCCTTTACTACATCACCACCTATCACCATGAAGGAGGAGTTCCTTTACTACGTCACCACCTATCGCCCATGAAGGAGGAGTTCCTTTACTACGTCACCACCTATCACCATGAAGGAGGAGTTCCTTTATTACGTCACCATGAAGGGAGAGTCCCTTCACTATGTCAGGACCTATGGATAAGGGGGAGCACCCACACTCACTACTAAAGAATGACTCATTGGGCTTCCCATTCAAGTTCACCTTGACGATGGAAGAAGTTGAGGTTCTTGTTGTGAGCCTTCTGAGACCAGCCACCCTGGTCTCTGAGTTCACATTGTGTCTCTCTCTGCAGATCAGGCTGGCCTTGAGGCTGTTGAAAGGCTTTTCCAAAATTGCAAATAATTGGATCATTTGGTCACCGTTGGTCCCCACAGACAAGCAGCGCCACAGTTCACAGAATTGTTTGATCTGAACGATTTCTCAGACACTGTTTTTATCCTGAATAACGATTTCAGAAGATAAATAAATGCTTTGCTTCCAAACAGATTCAGTAAGACTGAAGAGAGCAAGAGCGTCTTATCTATTGAATCTGATTGGCTGGACTTTTTTTTAACAACACAAGGCCACGCCGCCATATTTGGTCATCAATTGCAGCCCAGTCAAAGGCCAGATTGATAATCGTTGTGAAAGTAAATCTTCTGGAGTATCTGGTTGGTCTCGTGAGACTAGCTTGTTGTAGCCTTTGTCAATAAATACATTTGAGGTTAAGATCTAACCCGGTAGCTTTATAGTTCTTTATGCTGAGACTATGAGGGATTATTTCCAACTCTGTTCAAGGTTGCTCAACATGTAACATCACATCACAACACATCTGGGGGCAGAGAGAAAAGGGGAATGTTTTAGGTTTCAAAATCTTGCTCTCTCTCTCTCTCTTTACAATTGAATTGCAAATTAAATATATGATATATATATATATAATATATTAATAATATTACATTTTCTGGTGATTCCCTGTTGAAGAGGAGCTGGTGATCCTCACCCTGGAAATGGCGGAGACAGCGAGGATCCCTCCAAGCCCTCCTCCTCCCGCCTACGAGTGCTTGAGCAACATCATGGGACAACATCGGCTTCTCACCGCCAGGTATGTGAATCACTTCGTACATCCCATCCATGATCCTGCATCCCAGTCTGCCGCACCAGTACAGAGTATGGCAACCCGTCCATATATGAGTAACACCCACCTGACTCTCATCTGTCTGTCGACTTCTCCACCTCCGTACAAGTGATATTCACTTCCTCTACGGCTCGTTCTCCTTGAGGAACACGATTTGTGATGCAGTTCTATGTGTGTGTGTGTGTGTGTGTGTGTGTGTGTGTGGGGGGGGGGGGGGTTATAATTCTATATAAAATACTAAATAATTTTTGCTTACTAGCCATATTGTGTAGTGTGAGACATAGATACATGTTGTTGAAGTGGTGATTGAAAAATGAAATCCGTGTAAAATACATCATTTATCAGTCCGTTATTTGATATAGGCTGCTGCTTCTTCTTGCACCCGTGTCGACGGAACAGGGAGGGCATCCTTATGGGGGCAGAGCGCTTACGTCACACCTAATGGTCTATAAATTCGTGTTTCTTTCTTTCCCTCCCTGGCACCCCCGGGGGGGCGACACGCCGGATGTCACGCATACGTACAGGCGACGTCATTCCTACACACACTCTCCCCCAAAGCCCTGTGCTTTGGTACTAATAGGCGCACACATAGCGACTTCATATCGCCGGCTAAATATAACGCTACAGTCGGCTTCGAGGGGTGATGCGGTGGTGCGGTGGTCTATACGGTGATTCACGGAGAGTGGGCTGGTCTTGATCTAGCCCACCCTGGGGAGATCCCGTAGACCCGACGGCGTGGAGCCTGTATGTGCGCCGCTGCACAATACAATGTAGTTCGACACATGATCAAACCACAGTACAAGGTACCCTGTGTTGAATCGTCGATAAAACAGCGTAGGCGTAAGATCACACGTCCTCGGACCCTCGGACCCTCTCGGTCGCCCACTGTGACAGCTTTCCGTCCACATCGAGCTATAAATGCAATCATATAAATGATGGAGCCGATCGTGTAGTAGGGCATTGCGCGGCAGATGGCTCTCCTTTCCCGCCTCGCAAACGGCACTACTTTCGGCTTATAGGCTATTAGCGTGGTGGAAAAGATATATATATATAACCACGAATTAATTGACTGAGCTTGTACTGCCGTGTCGCCTACAGTATGGTTATAATAGGGGCAACGCGGTGTGTCTGAAGCACTGCGATGCTCCGGAATGACAGACCCCCAGCGATGGCTTCCATCACTGGGGCTTCCAGGTCGTCGGTGATGGAAGTGGTCGTCACTGAAAGCCATGACGTCCCGATGTTACGAAAAGAGGGGGGGGGGGGGGGGCTTTCTTTAATCGGCACATCGACCTGACCAAGGACGTTGTTAGTGAATAGGCATACAACATCAACCCTCGGCCCATGAGCGAAGTACAATGTCTTCAAAAAGGTGCACATGGATAGAAACATAAAGACACCTCGATCCGGTGCGTAATCACTTATGATGATGATGGTCCAAGATCACTTTTTTTTTGTCCAGTCGTTTTCAATCGACATTTGTGTTTAGACTTATAAGCCCGGTATATACAGTATGTCACGATGCACCGTCAACAAGAGGACACTTTATAATGTTGTATTGTATACAGTGTCTTCACTTCCCAACTAGACTCCAGTCCCGAGAAACTGGGGGAGTCCTCGCCGTGTAATATAGGCCCACTTAAAAGCTTCATTCCCCATTGTAACTTTTAATTATCATCCACCAGACACAACTCTCTCTCCCTATAGCTCTCTCAACTGGAAATGAAAAGTAGCCTATATCCATGCAGCCTGTGTTAGGGTATGAACAGACATGGCCTTCAACAAATGTACTCTTTGTAAGTCGCTTTGGATAAAAGCGTCTGCCAAATGCCCTAAATGTAAATGTAAATGTAATGGCATGCAACTCGTGAAAGCGATCGCCTCCATACAGTTAGGACATGTCACGGAGCAAAAAAAAAGACGAGACACTTAACTATTTGTACAGGTGCTGGAGACACAGGTCCAGGCATTCCCCCTCCACCTCCTCCTCGGAGAGCAGATCCGTCGAGGGGCGCATCGGCAGCGGGTCGTTCTCCAGCAGGGGGGGTCTCATCTCCCGCAGGAAGAGCTCTAGGAACCTCCGGAAGGTCTTTTCTTCTGTTGCAGACCCGGCCATCTCTTCTCATTCCCGGACACACAGGAGGAGCACGCTGGATCCAATATCGGACTACTAGAGCGCTTCTGCGAATAGCGAGCTGGACGCTTTCTCCACTTTGGCGCCGGGTGGGGGGGGGGAGCGCGCCGCGCGTAAAGAGAGAGCTCGCTCAATCATACAGGGGTGGGTGGGTGGGTGGGTGGGTGACGGTGTGACGGAGTGCTAATAGGGGAGAAAATAGCTCCTGTAGGCGCGAAACGCGTGAACGCGGACGTACATAGGCGAGCGACGTGCGATTGGCTTATACGCGTCGTCTGGTGCGATGGTTGACTTGCCCCCTACACGCAGCAGCAGCAGGTTAGAATAGCGCTCAGCATTAAAGGACCACACCGGCGATCATTTGGATGTAAAGCAGAATTACGCTCCACTGGGTCATTTATTCTGATCTAGTCCGATAGAATACGGCCCCTTCTTCAATTGAAGTATTTTTTTTTTTAACCTCCAAATTAATCTAAAGTGAACAGCGTGAGGTGATGGTGGCATTTTTTTGGCCCCCAAACGTGTGTATAGGCATATTGAATTTCTGTTATGAAACAAGAAAAAGATAATGTAGTGCTCTTAGTGTAAGTGCCCCAAAGACAACCTGTCTATTGCGTCTTGTAGCCTAATTAGGTATCTTAACTTAACTAACTAAAGGTGCAGAAGTGGATCACACCTTTGTGATGCCTGATGAATAGGGGTGAGTGTCCTGGTTGATGAAGGATGCCCACGTTGAGTAATCAACTTTACCGCCAAATTGGTAAACTAACACTATCGAGCCCAAGTGTAGAATACATTCATAGTAGCTGGACATGGATCATTTAGTATCTGGATCATGGCTCAACAGGAACAGGGGTTTAATTTCTTTTTGAAAGGGATAAGCGCATTCATCATCATACAAATCACCATGCATCATACATACAAATGGCAAAATTAGAAAACAACAATTATGGAAAAATATTATGTAATATAATTATATAATATAATTACCAACAACAATAATCAGGTTGGCCAACTAGACATATATTCTTTTTCTATATAAATATACGTGAGGTGTCAAACTTGGGAATATCGCTCATGATTCTTTGATGATTGTTTATAAGTGATAAACAACTTTTAATATCCAGCCAACATTTGTCGGTGACTGACAGTCAGAAAACATTCTCCTGTTCCCTCTGCCTCATTGAAGTAGTGGCACTACAAGGATAAACCCTATGAAATATGATTAAATGCGTTCAGCCATTTGAGACTCTAGTCAGGGAAAATGTTGGAATTCAAAATGTCCCCAATAAATGTATTATTACACTCGTGTGTTGTTCTCCGAAATCACAACGTTTGGCTCTGGGCTCCAGCAGCAGGTCTAAGCTGCCTGTTCTATAGGAACTACTCCCCTCGAGAGAGTGTGTTGTACGCGAACACTTTTAGGTGAAGAACCAGGAAGTGGTGTCGGTGCGCTGCTGTATTTCTTCCTCATGTTTTGAGTCGGGCGGAGGGAGAACGCCGACATGTCTTTTTCTATTAACGCCGAGTCGCTCCTCCAGTCTGTGGTATTAGAGGAGACGCTGTATAAAGACGAGGGTCTGTGTGTATTGGGGATATTTGGTAAAAGCGCGATGCAGACGGGGGTACTTAAAGAGGCGCTCATTAACACGCTGGCAGACAAACACATATTCTCTCTGTTCGGCGAACCCGACGCGAACGACCCCGAGAACGGGAGTCTGATCCGCGCCGTCTACAGCCAGGAGAACCGCGTGTTGTACCTGGTGCTCACGTCGGTCTACGACAACCGACAGCTGATTCGGGCGTGCGAGTCGCTCAGCGCGGAGATCGGACACTCGGACGCCCAGGACGTGTGGAAAGGCTTGGATAAACAACACTGTCTCCACTTGCTCTATCTGTTCTCTCTCTGCCATGTCCTCATTCTGGTCCAGCCTAATTGCGCCTTCGACGTCACCTATGACCGACTGTTCCGCGCCCTGGACGCACTGCGACAGAAGGTGCTCCCGTTCATCCGCGCTGGTGTTAAAGACGCCCCGGTGTCCAAAGAGTGGAAGCTGAACTGTCGCCCTTGCCCCCCTCGGTTGCTGTTTGTGTTTCAAATGAACGGAGCGTTAAAAGTTCCGACGGGAACCGACTCGGCCGGGACACCAGACAAGCCCAAAAAACACTCTCCACGCAGGCGGCTCCAGCACGCCTTGGAGGACCAAATCTATCGCATTTTCCGCAAAAGCCGCGTCCTCACTAATCAAAGCAGCAACTGTTTGTTCAGCGTGCCCGCCAACCAAGCGTTTGTTTACGTGGTCCCCGGGCCAGACGAGGACCCCCTGGGCGCGTTGCTTGGACACCTGCGGTCCAGCTGCGCCCTGCGAGAACAAGACTCCAACTCCTCGCTCACGGGACCCAGGCGTTACCAACAGATCCGACGTACGGCGAGACAGACGCACACTAGTGTCGATTACAGTGGTGCAAGCGGGCAGCTGGTGGACTGCAGTTTGAAGGAGTTCCTCTGGCAGCATATAGAACTGGTGTTGACGAAAAAAGGTTTCGACGACAGCGTGGGACGGAACCCACAGCCGTCCCACTTTGACCTCCCCACCTACTCCAAGTGGGTCCAGGTGGCGTGCATGCTGCACCAGGTGCTCATCCGCAACACAGAGGAGGAGAGCGCAGAGTCGGCCCTCAAGGTGCAGAGTCAGCTGAAGGTGCTGGAGGGCTTCCTGGACGCCGACGCCAAGTTCTCAGAGAACCGGTGCCAGAAGGCCCTGCCGCTGGCCCACAGCGCCTACCAGTCCAACCTCCCGCACAACTACACCACCACGGTGCACAAGAACCAGCTGACGCAGGCGCTGCGTGTCTACAGCCAGCACGCGCGTGGTGTGGCCTTCCAGCGCTACGCCCTGCAGCTGCACGAGGACTGCTACAAGTTCTGGAGCAACGGCCACCAGCTGTGCGAGGAGCGGAGTCTCACCGACCAACACTGTGTTCACAAGTTCCACCTGCTGCCCCAGCCAGGTGACAGCTCGCAGAGCTATTGTAGTCTGCGTGGATGTTACCATACAAATGCTTTCTTGTGTAAAACATGCAATTCATGCAAGTCATTAAATTAGGCTTCCTCTGCTATTGACTACCACATCTATAACACCACTACCAGCCCCGTCCTTTCATACCCATCAAGTAATCAGACGTGTTGTTGTGTTTGTAGGTGAGAAGCCGGACATGGACCACAACCCCCCCATCCTCTACCACAACAGCCGGGGCCGCTCCACCAGCTCCTGCAACTGCGGCAGGAAGCAGGCGCCCCGTGAAGATCCCTTCGACATCAAGGCCGCCAACTATGATTTCTACCTGGTGAGTGCACTTTGTGGTTGTGTTCATAGGGTTTTAAATAGCCCCGGACCTCCATATTGGTTCCTTGATTCGGTTCATTTGAGATTGCTAACACATGGCAAGAATGTGGTGTTGTCCAATATTTGTCCCATATTTTCATGTAATTTTAGCTCAAGGCCTGATTTGGTGCAGAAAATGAATCAATGTAATCAATGGATTGGCAATAACGGCCAACTGTAGTGTGAGAGCTCTCTAATTTGTGGCTGTACGCAAACAAATTCAATTGCAATATTAAATGCTCTCGCTGCGACATTCCAGATGGTGGAGGATAAGTGCTGCGTGCAGCTGCAGCGGATGGACTTCCCCATCTTCCAGCCCAGCACGCCAGACCCCGCGCCTGCCCCCGCTGACACCCCGGCCTGCCAGGACACGCCGCGCCCCAGCTCGGACGGCTCCGTGCCCGGCGAGGGGGAGAAGCTGAAGGACCCCACGCCGGCCACCGCCACCGTCTCCGGCAGTGTGGTCCACAGCCACACCCCCGGGGACAGCACGGGCCTGAGCCTGGTGCTCAGCCTGGGCCAGTCCACGGACAGCCTGGGGGCCTACGGGGAAGCAGACGGGAGCGACGCCCAGGTCTCCCACAAGAGGCCCAGCCTGGTGGACCGGCAGCCCTCCACCGTGGAGTACCTCCCGGGCATGCTCCACGCCGGCTGCCCCAAGGGGCTCCTCCCAAAGTTCTCCAGCTGGTCCCTGGTCAAGCTGGGGCCCGCCAAGTCCTACAACTGCCACACGGGCCTGGAGCAGCCGGGCTTTCTCCCCGGCTCCTCCTTCCTGCTTCCGTGGGACCTGGTGATTCGTTCCCGGAGCTCCGATGAGGACGCCGGATTGGCCGAGCCGCTGGATGGGGGCGGGTCGTCGTGGCCCGCGCCCAACAAGGCCCTGGTGGGGAAGCGCGGCAGCACGGGAGGCCTGGGCCGGGGCCGCCGGAGGGACGACGTGGCCCGGGCCTTCGTGGGCTTCGAGTATGAGGACAGCAGGGGGCGCCGCTTCCTCAGCTCGGGGCCCGACAAGATAGTGAAGGTGCTGGGGCCCGGGGGCGCCAAGGAGCCGGCCACCCGCGTGCTGAACACAGACATGCCCCTCTATGTCCCCTCGCCTGCACATGGGCGTGGCCTAAAGCCTCACTACGCCCAGCTGACGCGCCTGTTCGTCGTGGTGCCCGACGCCCCACTAGAGATCACCCTGAACCCACAGGTAGGACCTGTCACCCTGGCTTAGTGTCTGGAGCAAGAGCCTCTCTGATTATGCATCATATTTTCAGTATGCCCTCAAAAGTGCGTTTCGAATGGAAACGCTTTGAACAGGCACATGACTAGTATTCTTGGCTTTTAATCTAAGACTTAATATCATAATATATTAATATTTCGATATGGCATAAGTGTCGTCTTTTTCTGGTTTTAAAGGCTTCACTACAGTAAAGTCTGATATAAACTTACCAGACACTTCTGGCTATTATTTGCTTTCGTTCAATCGTTATATCCACATTACTTTATCAGAAATCTCATTGTGTAAAATGAGAAAAAAAAAAATCTTTGGACAAAATTGCATTCATTGAATTACCAGAAAACACTCCATATTCTGATATATATATATCGTAATCGACAAATGTAAAATGACCTTTGTCGGGAGAGAACATTTTGGCCCTACCACTCAGCCCTCAGTCTCCTCCTATATACCATTCTCAGACTTTATCATATGTATAATGTCACACGTCATTACATTCACAAACCCAACCTACGTCCTCTCCCCTCATCCAGGTGCAGCCGGGGCCGCCCCCCTGCCCCGTGTTCCACCCGGAGCGCACGGAGCTGCCGCTGCCGCCCGACGGCCTGTGGGTGCTGCGCTTCCCCTACGCCTACACGACGGAGCGGGCGCCCTGCTACCCGCCCAAGGAGAACCAGCCGCTCTCCGCCTACAAGGTGCTGAGGGGCATCCTGCGGGCCGCCTCCATCAGTCCCCCGCCACCGCCGCCACAACTCCTCAACTGCTGAGGAGGGACACACCTCCAACTCCACCACCACCACCCAGCGCAGTTGCTCACCACATTCCATCTATGCGTACAATCGTGATGATGGCCCCTTTTATTGTCTGGCATACGTTTTGGTGAACAGTGCTTGCAGAGACTATTCGATGCTACCATATTTTGAACAAGTTCATCCCTTGTGAACATGACCGGTTTCCACAATAACCAATTAAATATTACATCACTAATCAACAAGCCTGTTGCTAGATGTCTTTTGTTTGTTTGTTTTTTCAAGAAAGTGTACACTTTAGTGCTATGTTTTATGGTACCTGCGAATTTATAGGGATGATGATCACGTTCAGGGTCTCTAACCATGTAATATTTTGGCCACCAGGTGGGGATATTGTCCTCGTTCTTTAAATAGACAAATGGAAAGGAAAAATCCTGATTAGTGGTAAATACAGTCTAGCCATCTGTCTATATTGTAATTGCTCAACATAGGCTATTTTGTATTTAGAATCTCAACCATTGTAGTTATTTTATCTTTAATCTCAATGTAATAGTATACAGTAATTATAATTCTCGGAATGCTACATCGAAGCCGGTTGAGTACTCTGTTTCGTCAACAGATCTATGCTAAATAGTAAAGTTCCGTAAACTAGTAAGGGAACATTCAGTACCAAATGTTTAAATCTACTTTGACTATGGACACAAAAAGTGTGGACCAGCGTTTGCGTCTAACTCAGGGCGCGTCGTGATTGGTCCGTTTCATCCGCCTCTTTTTCATAGGTAAAATGTTGCTATGCCGCGTGTCCATTCTGATTGGCTACGAGTGCTGTCACTCAACGTCCCCGAGGATGAACTATAACAACATCAACTCGTGCTTTGTTGTGCACAGTATCCGATGGACGCCTGCAGATGCCCGTCGATGGTGAAAGTTAATGTTCAAAACGTGATCTTCCAAGCGGCATGGAGCATTTGAACAGCGGAACAAGTTTTTTTGCAAGCAAGACAACATTGTTTTAACGTGTTTTATCTTTCTCCGTAGAAGGTAATTATCGCGTGCCATTGATACGTTGTTTTCTTTAAGTGCTCAACAGTATACTGCTATTTAACACCGCTAGCGTTACATGTGGACCTAGTAGCCTCTGCAACAATGGTGTAAACGTGGTGTCATCATGTTGACTGTGTGGATGTCCGAGGTGGTCGACTCTGGGACTGTGGTGGAAAGCAGCGCATGCGCGGTGGTAGTGTCTCATGGTGAAGCTGTATTGACGCCGAGAGTCTATGATTGACACCTACAGTCTATGATTGACATCTACAGTCCTATGATTGACACCTTCAGTCTGTGACACCTGCAGTCTATGATTGACACCTACAGTCTGTGATTGACACCTACAGTCTATGATTTACACCTACAGTCTGTGATTGACATCTACAGTCCATGATTGACACCTACAGTCTATGATTGACACCTTCAGTCTGTGACACCTGCAGTCTATGATTGACACCTACAGTCTGTGATTGACACCTACAGTCTGTGATTGACACCTCCAGTCTATGATTGAAACCTACAGTCTATGATTGACACGTACAGTCTGTGATTGAGACCTACAGTCTGTGATTGACACCTCCAGTCTATGACACCTACAGTCTATGATTGACACCTACGGTTTATGATTGACACCTACAGTCGATGATTGACACTTACAGTCTATGATTATAAACACACTGGTAGTCTGGTAGTTGGCCTATTGGTGTACCAACCATAACAACCCACACACAGTTCATGTGAAACCTTTGAAATGGTTAGATGATATAATTTAGGTAGGAATCAATGTATTGTGTGGCCGAAGAAGTACATTTGTGGCTGCAGAATTGGAAATGTTGAGGACTTCCAATACATTGTTCTGAGACTTTTTACCTATTTTTGGATGACCATTGAAATGTTTCTGGTTTTACAGATACTAAGGTTAAATGTTTATGGGGCTACATACATATCGACCGACTGGGAGACTCCTGTTGTCAGTACCATTGTATGCTTCTCTTACACGGCACACACATAATAGCAGTTTTGGTGCAATGCCTCGAGTCGTACACAATGCAGATCTTTCTTTGAATCTCAGGTGAAGGGTTTAAAAACCCTTGAGATGAAGAAGATGATTCCTAGTCATTTTGTACATCACTAACCTCTGTGATGACACCCATGGGTAAGGTTTTGGAATGAACTTGCTGAGGCCAAAAGTTCCTTAATGCCTGTCAACATCTGAGTTAACGCTGAATTAATATTGTGAACGAAACTGCTGAAAAACAGAGCCAAAAAGTTTGAGACACATTCCCAAGCATGTATTTAAAAGCACCTTAAAAACCATTGAATGAAACAATAATTTTCACTGTTTCCCACATGGTTTGCATTATGGGCCCCAGAATAGAATCTGGCATGGGCCCCTCAGCAGTTCAGCAATCCCAGTTCAAACCCACTGGAAAAAATTATGACTTGTTATTTGGATCTTGCTGCTTTCACATTGACATTTAAAAGCAAGTAGGTGGCCAAAGTAATTTATTTCCACTGTCAACTAATTACTACTGCATAACTACAAAGTACTATGACTACAGAACCAACTAAATACTGTATATGTTGATTCATAACAAAACTTGGTTTGTCTTTTAACTAACAGTTTAGTGTCAGTCATGGTTTGTGTTCATGGTTGTCCTGTAAAGAGACAACTTAACAGAAGTAGGAGTAGTTTGGCAGTAGTTATATACAGTATTTCCCAGTTTAAATACTGCATTTCCCAGAGCCTAACTACTGCATTTTCCAGAGTAACTACTGTAATTCCCAGAGTAAACACTGCATTTCCCATTAGAACAATTTCCTCTTTTCTCAGAGATAATTTGACTCTTTTAGCTGGTTGGAGGAGATACGGGAAAGGCATCTCTCAAAAGTACTCTTTTGTGAATTTGTAATGCAACAGTAATAACTATTGAGGTCTGCTTAATGGCCTCATGGTGATAAGGTTAGGTGCTTCATAATGAATTACCATTTAACATTCTACTCATTGATCAGAAGTAGACCTCAAGTGTTGCTTATCTTGTTTTGGTTGCCTTGTAAACACCCTGGTTGCCATGCTAGGCTAGTCAAAGACACACTTGGAGGACTGTGGTAGGAAACAACCAGGGAACAATGAGTGTGTGTGTGTGTGTGTGTGTGTGTGTGTGTGTGTGTGTGTGTGTGTGTGTGTGTCTCTGTGTGTGTGTGTGGAGTTGGTGGGGGGGACTGGGACTGGGTTTGGGCTTATTTTTATTGGCTTCTCCCCGGGCAAAGGATATTTTGGGCTCAGCAAATGTGTGTGTGTGTGTGTGTGTGTGTGTGTGTGTGTATGCAAGGCGATACACTATATTTCAGAGTCCCTGTGGGAAAATGTATTTTGAACAGCAGTACAATAACATAATACATAAGCTATTTTGACAGGGCAGTATACAACTATTCATTCACGTTAACCACCACTTGCATACAAACACCCAGTTACCTTGGTCACATTTAGTCATTTAAGTGACATTTGAAGGAAAATTAATGTGGATTACTTGTTTGAATTTACATTTAGGGCATTTGGCAGATGCTTTTATCCAAAGTGAATCTTTCCAGTTTTTGCACAACTGGCATCAAGAGTGAAAAGGACAAGACATTTCCATTAGCCTCTGTCTTCACTTACATATGTTTGTACCATTTACAAAAGTTGTTTAATTTATTACATATATAAACGTATTCATGAAACAATTATGATTAATTGACCTATTTTCTTCTCCACGTTTGGCAGGGTCTTAAGGGCGCTATATGGATCAAAGACACTGAGCGTTTAAAATGGGTACTGCAGTTCAAATTGGACAATCTTGGAGAGTTTTCTCCACCTGCCCCTTCCTCCCCAGACTCCAAGTTGATGCATGTTGCCATGTTGAGGACACTGAACGATCACGGCATTCCGCCTTGAAATTCTTCTGGGCTCTAAGCCGTCTCCATCTTCCAAATGCAACTGAGAGATGTACCCTTGTTTTAGCACAGCTGTTGTCATGAAGCTTTTTTCGAAAGAGGACGAGGCTTTTTAGGTCGGGTAGCATCTATTTGCTATCCCAGTTGATCCAGTTAATTTGCTTGCTTCCATGGCTGCAGCATGCTCCGTTTCATAGCTGGCAACCCAGGGTACTCAGAGAATAGTGAATCACACAGGCCAAAACAAAAACAGACGTTCCAACCCCAAATGGAAATTTCAAAGGAGAACATACTGGCTGTAGCATTGTTGTCGGAGAAGGCAGTATTCAGACTTAGCATGTTTCCTTAATCTCTGATGAAATATCATGGGCATGTTATTTTTTAGTACAGTACAGTAATATATACAGTATATAAAGCATATACAGTACCTGTAGGGGTTAGGGTGGCCCAGGAAGCTCTTAAACTAAATTGGATCATGTGCCTGGAATGTGGGTCAGTACACACGCACAGACACACAGATACCTTTTATTTTTCAGCATCAGTTCTGCTCATTTGACACTTGCCCTCTCATGTTGTTGTGACCTCAGCACTTCCTTTCACAGCATGACCACCCCCCCCCCACCCCCACCCCTACCCCCCACCCCACCCCTCCCCACCCCACCTCATCTCAATTGTGTCACTAGTTAGAACCCTGAGTCAGCGAGTTGTCCCAGTATCCAGGCGGCTTGCGTTGGGGGTATTGAAGCAGTGTTTTACTGTTGAACATTCTGGAAGCAGCCCCCACCTGTCCGCTGCCCGGCGCCCACATCAAGTTCTCACATCCCAATGGATTTGCCAACACATAATTAGTGTCCGAATTACCCTACAGTGTACTGATGTCATAGGGCTGAACGATATGGTAAAAGAATACACATTGTGATTATTACTATTAGTGGGAATAATCTTTTGCATCACAATTTACATTTTCGCTGAAAATTTTAATGATTGTTTACAATACTTCATTAATACTTTGTAAATTGACATTTTGCCCTGATGAAACAATTGTAACTCCTGCGATTTGGATATTCCATTTGGCCACACTGTTGATTTTGCTAATATTTCAATGAATTATTCACCCCCACGATGTCGTCGTGTACACTATATGGGGCACGAGGGACAACAAGTGAGCCAATGTGAACAGCTCTTGTGCCATTCCAGGTGTGCACTGCCTACGGCCCCCACCAACGGTCCTCGCCACTGTCCTGCTGGTGTCCTGCGATGACGCGCTCCAAGACCTTCCAGGCGTACCTGCCCAGCTGCCACCGCACGTACAGCTGTATCCACTGCCGCGCGCACCTGGCCAACCACGACGAGCTCATCTCCAAGGTACCCGGGGCTCTTCTCGTGGAGTTAGCATCACACGAGCTGAACCGTCTCCTTGTTGTCTCGGGGACAGTTGGTTGGTTGGTTGGTTGTGGCCCAAATAGGTGTTGGATGAGGTGGTATGAGGTGTTTATACCGGACGGGAAAACATGGGAGTCACGGTAGAACGGTACTGAACAGTAGTTGTAATGTAAATGATGATAAAGGAAAAATGAAGTAAAACAATATTATGCATGTTCACATCTGTGTTGTCTGTATGTTACGTTTTATGTATCCCCTTAATGAAGACGAATCATTAGTAATTTAATGAATACCAATCGTTTGTATTTTAATGGTTGCTAATTGTTATATTTGAATAAATAGTAATTACGTTTTTTAACAAATATCAATCATTAGCACTTTAATGCATACTAATCATTAGTAATTTAATGGTTACTAATCATTCATAATTTAATGGATACAAATCGTTAGTAATTTATAGGGGTGGCACAGTTCATGAAAAAAACCGAAAACCGTTTGGTTGGCTTGTCTCGGTTCAGAGGATGTGTGCGTTGACGGTTCGACGGTTCATGGCATGTGCAGCCTCGTGACCGTATGTGACCTCAGACAGTGTGTTTCCCTTTTACGCGAGTAGGGGTTGTACGACTTCTGATTTTTTCAAGTCGACTTTTCTATCAATAAAGTCGACATAACGTCGACGCGTCGTTGATGATGTCATCACATACACACGCACGAAAAAACCAGACAGAACCGGGCTGTCCAAAAAAAAAAAAGCATGAGTATCCTCTGAGCAAACAGCCGCTCGAAATCACTTAAAAATGACCAAGCCAAAATGATCTACCTACACTAAAAATGATCAATATATCCCGAGTATACTTCATATAAAGGGGGGGCGGGGGGGTGCTCCGTTCATTTGCGGTTCTGATGGGGAGGGGGGGGGGGGCTCCGTTACTTCGCGGTTCTGATCTGGGAGGGGGGGGGGGGGGGGGATGGATATCGGCTGGATATTGGTGGGGACATGTCCCCAGCGTCCCCACTACATTCTGTTATCATTTATCAGATGAATGATAACATCACATTTTTTTTTAATGGCATGCGATCTACCCGGACTTCCTTTGCGATCGACCGGTCGATCACGATCGACGTATTGGGCACCCCTTTCCCCCCCACCGGCCACCGCATTTGCTGGAGTGTTAAAGATTAAAAGAAAAAATAACAACAAGAACCGTACAGAACCGAAAACCGTGACCCTAATACCGTGATACGAACCGAACCGTGGGTTTTGTGAACCGTGCCACCCCTAGTAATTTAATGGTTACTAATCGTTAGTAATTTAATGGTTACTAATCGTTAGTATTTTAGTAAATACTTATCGTCAGTATTTTTGTGAATACTAATCGTTAGCTTAGTGCCACAGTTTGTTTTCCTTTCCCTCAGATTACTTTTATTCCAAGAAGAAGTAGTCCAAGAATAACAACTCGGCATACGTCATGCCTGCTCTTCCGTTCACCACAGTATACTCCTACACACTTCCAATGCTGTGACGATGAATAGTGTATAAATAGTCTGACACTTGGGGGGAGCAGGCCATCTGGGAAGTGTTAAAAACCGTTTTTACGCTGCTGAGGTTGATTTTGCTGTTGTTCGAGGACAGGATCTTCAAGCAGACCTTTTATATATAATCAGGAATGGCTCGAACTTACACTCTGTCTGAAGGGGTTGAGGGTGGCAGCCATGTTTTCAGTATTCCAGGCTACAGGGCTTGAGAACCCAGCAGGATGGTGGGGGCTGTGTATTTCACGAGGTCACCGACTGGACCGCTTTCTTCTCAACTCAGAGCGGATAGACGGGATTAGGACAGATAAGCCTCTTGGGAAAGATCACAGGGGCCGTCTGTCTTTTTGATGGACACACGTCCAGCACACGGCCCGTCTAAATCCGGGCGTGTGCACAAAAGGCCGTATCACGTCCGGGCCGAACTAGGGCGGGACGATTACACTCTTCTCTCTTCTATGCCGATTATATTGTTTATTGTGTTGTCTTTTGCACTATTATGTTATATGTTGTGTGTTATAAATATTACTTGCACATTTTGGAGTATGGGGAAACGCAATTTCGATCCTCTGTGTAATTACGTGTTGCATGGTCTGATTGACAATAAAGTACACTTTGACTTTGACTTTCATAGGTCATTGAATATCTCGATAACGATATATATTATGTACAATAAATGGCAGATATAGTTTTCTGGTCATTCAATAAATAAATAGTCTAAATATAAAATATGGAATATAAAATAACCATTTACATTTAGGACATTTGGCAGACGCTTTTATCCAAAGCGACTTACAAAGAGTACATTTGTTGAAGGAGAGGCAGCATTATATCACTGTGGTACCTGAAGATAAGAATAGAGCTGTTTTCGAGCATTCATATTTACGAATAGACGAATAGAACGAGGCCCTAACCCGAACCCTTTACCACATGGTAAAGCCTATTTTTCTATCGCCCTCCTCATTTTATTAATAACTTTAATGCAAATAATTGAACAGCTGCAACAATCTGGTAAGGCTGAGAAAATGACATCATGATGAGATGCAGTCTCACATCAGGATCTGTATAACATCTATACGCTGCCCAGCCCTGCACTGAAGCAGGGAGGGCGGACGAGTTGGAAACATGTCTGGTCTAGTTCCCAGTCTCCCCAGTGGGCTCTGTGTAGCGCAGCTTGAGGGACGATTCCTGACTCCTCCCCAGAGCCACCCTGCCACTGGCCGCATGCCCGGGGTCCACTGGTGGTGGTTAAACGCACGTCCAGGTTTAATCCTCGCCCCATAATACACAGAGATGCTTCTTATTTGTGTGTGTGCACATCTGACACTATTATTGTGTGTGTGTGTGGTGTGTGTGTGTGTGTGTGTGTGTGTGCGCGCGTTTGTGTGTGTGTGTGTGTGTGTGTGCGCGTTTGTGTGTGTGTGTGTGTGTGTGCGTGCGTGCGTGCGTGCGTGCGTGCGTGGAATATATCAGATCTCTGCATCAGTGGAAGCATCTGGTGTTCGTTGCATTGTGGCAAACAATTTATGACACACACACAAGTGGAGGCGGCCAAGGGTGTCGTAAAGTTTCTACTTCCTTTCCCTTCCTCTTCTACTTCCTGTCTCTGTCTTTTGGGGAAACATGAAGTGGTTTCTTCACGTTACAAAATCCACAATAAAATGTTAAAATTTACATATTTTTAGAGGCTTGAAAAGAACTCAATGCGTCCACCAAGATAAAACATTTCCACACACTTTCCAGCCAAACAAAGAACTTTTGTTTGGGATGATATTTACCACTAGTTTTGTGTGTCTTTTTTTTCCTGTGCATAGCTGAGTACAGTTAATGGTTGTTGTGTCTGGGATCCTACTTTAATGTTTGTTCACTGCTATTCAAGTTGAAACCGGGATTACATTACATTACGCCTTTTAATTGTTGCTGAATTATTATTATTCGGGGACAACAGATCTACTCTCTCTAATGTTTATCTCTAATGTGCAATGTGTTTCTAATGCAAAGCGGTCTCACCCGTCTCTCTTTCTCTCAGTCATTCCAAGGAAGTCAAGGCAGAGCGTACCTCTTCAATGCAGTGTAAGTGTTCCACATTATCTAACCCTACGTTTTATATCTTCATGTTCACAAACTTTCAGTCTGATGATGTTCCACTAAATAGGTTCTAATGGGTTGCAGCCTGTCCTGTCACACTGCACTACACTAGTGTGATGGAACTGAGATGTTTGCACTTTTGTAGTGCAGTTATAGTGTAGTATATTATTGTGTGTAGTGTAGTGTACTGTAGTGTAGTATATTATTGTGTGTAGTGTAGTGTGCTGTAGTGTAGTATATTGAAGTGTAGTATAGTATATTGAACTGTGGTGTGTAGTGTAGTGTAGTGCATTGTAGTGTAGTGTAGTGTAGTGCATTGTAGTGTAGTGTAGTGTAGTGTGTAGTGTAGTGTAGTGTAGTATATTGTAGTGTAGTGTAGTGTGAAGTGATAGTGTACTGTAGTGTAGTGTAGTGTCCATTAACCATTTAGTGTAGTGTAGTGTAGTGCATTGTAGTGCATTGTAGTGCAGTGTAGTGTAGTGAAGTCCTCACCCTCTCCCCGGCGGTGTCTCCCCAGGGTGAACGTGGGCTGTGGGCCGGCAGAGGAGCGCCTGCTGCTGACGGGGCTGCACGCCGTGGCTGACATCTACTGCGAGAGCTGCAAGACCACCCTGGGCTGGAAATATGTGAGTCTCCATGGGTCCTCTCTTTAAATTGCACATTTTTATTGCTTTTTTTTATATCTTTTTTTAGAATGTCTATGTTATTACTCTCTATTTAATGTTCAATGTTAGGCACCAATTGAACAAAAGCACATTCCTCATTTGCAAAAAATAGGCAATAAAGCTGATTGAAAGCTGATTCTGATTATTATTCGGTTTCTTTCTGGTTGTAAGGTGCTTGCAGACAGCGCTACCAAACACACCAACACCCAACTAGTATGAATGTTGGTACTGATTTTGGCACGTTCACCAAGAAAGGCCTTCCTCCGGTGAGGAGTTGTTGGTGCTTGTCTGGGGCTTTGTGCAAGCACCTCGGGCTATGGGCTGGGAAACTGGGTTCCTGTTTTTCTGTTACTGCATCCTTGAAATCCTTGAAAAAAAATCAAGGCCTTAAAAGTTTTGGAAAATAGACATTAATAGATCTGGGTCATTGAAAGTGCTTGATCTGATATATTTTGTGCAAGAATAGAAATTGAAGTTGTTTTGATATTTATTTACGTGACATGAGTAAATAGGCCACAGCAGAATTGAGTTCACACTTTCAAGCCTCTCTCATTTTAATTGTGGTCTGTGAGCTTCTGTAAAGTGTGCTTGTTCTCATTATAAGAATTCTCGGTGTGTTACCAGTAATTAACCTTGATCAGTATCTTTCACCATTTCACGATCTCTGTGTTTTCCCCTGCCACAGGAGCATGCGTTTGAGAGCAGTCAGAAGTACAAGGAGGGCAAGTTCATCATCGAGCTGGCCCACATGATTAAGGACAACGGCTGGGAGTGAACGGAGCCCGTCCTGCGGGGGCCGAGACAGACGTGCTGCAGCACTCAGACGCCGTGATTGGCTTACAGGGTCTGGTCCAGGTTGAGAAAGCTGACGTGCCGTATTTAGAGTCTACACTTCACACATGGCTGAAAGGATGTTGTGTGCGTGTGCGTGTGTGTGTGTGTTTGCTGGTGAGGTTGGAGGATGTGTGAGTTAGACATACGTGCATGGTGAATGCACGGGGGCCTATTACCTATTATCAATCAAAGATTAATAAGCATCAATTTAGCCTTCACCTTCACGTTTGGACTAAGCCCGGGCATTCCACATTGGTAAAGGGACTGTGCCCTTTTGACCTTACGATTAGTTCTGATCTGTGTGATGTCACACATAAATAGGCAATGTTTCACCGAACCATTGCCCACAGCCATGGTTGGTTTGGTACAGCCATGGCTGTTGGAAAACATAAAAGACATCTCCTCTCTCGTCAAGGGCCAAAACATCACAAATCAGAAAAATATATATATTCTCTGTATCTGTAACTATTTGGCTGTGTGACTGTTCACTTTCAAAGAAAGAGATGGGGGTTTTATTTGGGGGGTGGGTGGGGGGAATTGTATTATGCTATTTATTCAAACATGTGTTTTTTACGTTATTCTTGTATGTATTATTTAATAGGTATCATTTACCGGGAACAGTTTCTTACTCTTTATTCCGTACTGTATTTGTTTTTGAGTTGAGTTACTTGTTATTCTCCAGCATTCAAGTGTAGCGATCACCAATGAGTCATGACCTGGTTACATGACACATCATCCATAGCTTTTATTTAGATAGTATTTTTTTAAGATTTTGCATCTGTTGCGATGTCAATACTGTTTGATTTTACAGCATTAAAAATTACTTATGAGACGCAAAAACAGAATGTAATAATTGTATTTTCATGCAGTTTGATGCAACGTTTCTGTAATGATACTGCAATGATGTTACTAAATTAGGTATTCCTTTGTGACACAATGCAACAGTTCTTTTTTGTCCAAAACAGTATTGCCTATTCTCTTGTATCCTCCCGCTGAAGCTCTTTAATTGCCTGACTCTCTCTATCTCTTTCTATCTGTATTTCTGCCCACCCTTGTTTTTAGCTTTGTCCTTTCCTGTTTTTATTTGCATTACTTTTGTTTTTACCAACCGATGTATACCAAATGTAGCCCGTTCTGATTCAACCAATCAGTTTCAACGTTGTAGCGTTGAAAGGAAACCACAGAATGTAACTTGAGCTGAGCTGTTTATCCGTCTCCGTGATCAGAGAAGGTCTGATCCGCGACGACGAAGACGCTAAGGACAAGTTTACCACACGACAAACCTCACCCACACATACTAGTTCACCATGAAAAGTAAAGGATTGTGGTTTGCCCATAGCTCATTTGGAAAGCTGGCCTTTCTCTATGGCAGTGACGTATTGGCTGTATCTTCATTGCAAGTGATAATATGTTTTGTAGTGTGTAAATAGCCATATTCAGTGTTCTATTTATTGATTCCGATTCAGCTAATGTTTTGAGAATTTTAGCATATGAGCTGCTGTCTGTCCTGAGCTTGACTCCTGGGACAGTTTTCCTACTTTTTCTTTTTTTTTTATATATATTTTGACAACAGTATACTGTATATGATATTTTTAACAGAAAGTGAGTTGACAATATATTACAGAAAATAAAGATTTGTATTTGATTGATACAATTGATTGTTTTCTTGTATGTGTGTGTGTGTACCCCCAGACAATCCATGAAGATGGTCAAACAGCTGGTTCACATTAGTTATTTATCCATCCATCCATCAATTTTCGTCCGCTTATCCGGGGCCGGGTCGCGGTGGCAGCCGGCTAAGCAGGGCCGAGATATATAATCCCTCCAGCGGGTTCTGGGTCTGCCCCGGGGTCTCCTCCCAGTTGGACGTGCCCGGAAAACCTCCAAAGGGAGGCGCCCGGGGGGCATCCTAATCAGATGCCCGAACCATCTCAACTGACTCCTTTCGATGCGGAGGAGCAGCGGCTCTACTCCGAGGTCCCTCCGGATGTCTGAGCTCCTCACCCTATCTCTAAGGCTGAGCCCAGCCACCCTGCGGAGGAAACTCATTTCGGCCGCTTGTATCCGCGATCTCATTCTTTCGGTCACTACCCAAAGCTCGTGACCATAGGTGAGGGTTGGAACGTAGATGGACCTGTAAATCGAGAGCTTCACCTTCCGGCTCAGCTCCCTCTTCACCACAACGGACCGGTACAGCGCCCGCATTACTGCAGATGCTGCACCTGTCCGTCATTTTGCCCTCACTCGTGAACAAGACCCCGAGATACTTGAACTCCTTCGCTTGGGGCAGCAACTCACTCCCAACCCGGAGGGAACACTCCACCGTTTTCCGGCAGAGAACCATGGCCTCAGAATTGGAGGTGCTGACTCTCATCCCGACCGCTTCACACTCGGCTGCAAACCGCCCCAGTGCATGCTGGAGGTCACGGTCTGATGTAGCCAACAGAACCACATCATCTGCAAAGAGCAGAGATGCAATTCTGAGGTCCCCAAACCGGACACTCTCCTCACCTCGGCTGCGCCTTGAGATTCTGTCCATGAAGATCACGAACAGAATCGGTGACAAGGGACAACCTTGGCGGAGTCCAACACCCACTGAGAACGTGCTTGACTTTGTGCCGAGAATACGGACGCAGTTCGCACTTTGTTCGTACAAGGACCGAATGGCACGTACCAACGGCCCCTGGTACCCCATACTCCCGTAGTACCCCCCACAGATTCCCCGGGGGACACGGTCATAAGCCTTCTCCAAGTCCACAAAGCACATGTAGACTGGATGGGCAAACTCCCATGCCCCCCCCAACAACCCTGCGAGGGTAAAGAGCTGGTCCACTGTTCCATGGCCAGGACGGAATCCGCATTGTTCCTCCTGAAGCTGAGGTTCGACAATCGGCCGGAGCCTCCTTTCCAGCGCCCTGGAATAAACTTTCCCGGGGAGGCTGAGCAGTGTGATACCCCGATAGTTTGGAGCACACCCTCCGGTCCCTTTCTTGAAAATGGGGACCACCACCCCGATCTGCCATTCCACAGGTACTGTCCCCGACCTCACACTACATTGACTAGGCGTGTCAGCCACGACAGCCCGACAATGTCCAGAGCCTTCAGCATCTCAGGGCGAATCTTATCCACACCTGGCGCCTTGCCACTGAAGAGCTTTTTGACTACTTCAGTGACCTCTACCAAGGATATGGGTGAGGCTTTCCCCGAGTCTTCAGACTCTGCCTCTTCCACAGAGGACGTACTGGTCGGGTTCAGGAGTTCCTCAAAGTGTTGTTTCCACCGGCCGACAATATCCTCAGTCTGGGTCAGCAGTTCTCCTCCCCGACTGAGCACAGCCTGAGCCAAGCCCTGCTTTCCCTTCCTGAGTCGCCGGACAGTTTGCCAGAACTTCCTTGAGGCCAACCGAAAGTCCTGCTCAATGGCTTCCCCGAACTCCTCCCACACCGGGTTTTTGCTTCAGCAACCGCTGAAGCCGCGGCCCTTTTGGCCTCCCATCTGCTGTTTCAGGAGATCCCTGGGCCAACCAGGCCCGAAAGGCCTCCTTCTTCAGCCTGACGGCTTCCTTCACCGCTGGTGTCCACTAACGGGTTCTTGGGTTGCCGCCACGACAGGCACCGACAGCCTTTTGACCACAGCTCCAAGCTGCAGCCTCTACAATGGAGGCTCTGAACATGGCCCACTCAGGTTCCATTATAATTATTATTTATTTATTATTTTCTTTATCATATTGAACATGTACAGCTCGGAATGTCTGTTCCGAACTCCGATCATTTCAATACAGCACCTCTCCCCTTAAAAACCAACAGAGCGACGCATCCTTCCAAAGCCACATATTCCAATTGATCGCTGGATTGATCCCAATATATATATAGTATCACACTCAATATTCTAAATGCACTACTCAACCACATGCCCCAATCATACATTCCTCGTGATCAACCCCAGACAGTACCCAGGATTATCTGGCCACCATACCTTGACACAGATCCCAGATCAATCAGAGTACAAGCAACACCTCCATCACCATCTCTATATTTACCAGGGCCTGGGGCAGACAGCAGGTAGCTCCCAGGGCCACCAGCTCAAGGAATGCCGTCAAGGTTGTCAAGTGTGCACAGCATTATTACCTCCATAGTCCCATCAAATTACACTGTTCCACCCGCCCACATATGTTAAGCCCTGCTGTCCATTTATATCAAATGTTGTTCTTGTATGTCAGTATGTCGATAATCACATGCTGAGAGATTCCCATTTGTTGTCACATCAGGCAAATGTGTGTGTGTGTGCGTGTGTGTGTGTGTGTGTGTGTGTGTGTGTGTGTGTGTGTGTGTGTGTGTGTGTGTGTGTGTGTGTGTGTGCATTTTTGGGAGTATGGTCTTGCCCAGTGAGTGCATGCACACACACCTTTGCAGAAAGCACTTCTTACAGAGGCTATACAGTGGAAGCATAGGTAGGTAGCTAGACCCCCCCCCACCCCCCATGCACACCACACCCACTTTTTGAGTCTTTCTGACAAGGGGCCCTTGTGAACACACTCTGTTTCAACCCCAGTCTGTGTCTTTCTACTCCAGAGCCTCCGCAACAGACCACCTCTAGAAGACCTGGCCGAAGCACAGTGCAGCAGCAGCATGTTGCGTTCAGATGTTGCATTCTCAGTCAAAAACACTTTCTCTGCAACACACACTCTCTCTGTAGCATACTCTTTCTGTAACACACACTCTGCAACACACACGCTCATTCACACACACACACACACACACTCTCAGTCAAACACTTTCTCTGGAACACACACTCTCTCTGTAACACACACTCTGCAACACAAACTCTGTCACACACACGCTCTCTCTCTGAAACACACACGCTCTCTCTGTACCCACACTCTCTGTAACACACACACTCTCTGTAACACACTCCCTCAGTCACACACACACACACACACTCTTTCGATAACACACACACTCTTTCGATAACACACACACTCTTTCGGTAAGACACACAGTCTCTCAGTCACACACTCTCTATGCATACACTCACAGACAAACATGCAACCGTTTCTTACCATGGATTAATTGCTGTAATCTGCACATTTGTTCAGATTTTACACTCAGAACTGGTGGCTTAATGGGAGAGTATGTATGGATATCTTTGTCTTGGTATATATTTAAAACACATAAGGCATTTAGATATATAGTATAGTATAATATAATATAATGTAATGTAATATAATTATACATTGTATCATACAATTGTATCTTGTAGAAGGTATGGTGTGTGTACAATATGTATATATACTGTATATATAGTCTACATTTGGCATTCGTCTGTCTCTCATGGACGAGGTTAGTGCCAGTGCCTTCAGTTATATCTGTGACACCTGCAGTAGGCGATGCTGGGATCTGTAGTTTCTTGGTATCTATGGTATATCTGATTGTATTGGCCAGTTCCAATCTTGTGGGACAATCCTGTCCCACATAGGCTGTGGCCCACTTTCCAGCAGTCACAGCTGACTGTTAACTCAGACAAGAGGCTTTGGTCCTGTGCTGGCCAGCTGCAGAGCTTATAGTGGTAAAGATGGGCCATCTGCTGCCAATGCATGGATAGAGTACGCGCACGCACACACACACACACACACACACACACACGATAGAGTACACACAAAACACACACACGTACACTCCTACACACCACCACAACTGCAGACACATCAGTGTGTGTGTGTGTGTGTGTGTGTGTGTGTGAGTGTGTGTGTGTGTGGAGGCTGTGGTAGTTAGCCTGTCCTTTTAGGAGCAGATGGGAGGAACGGGACGCGGCGGGGGAGCTATGAAGGGAGGTTAACGTTCTGTACATTGTGGGACCATTGGAGACTTCAACCCCGCTGGCAGCGTCTCAAGTGAAGTGTGATTCAGACTAACTCTCCAGTCTTACTGTGTAATCATTCATAATATATTCATAAACATGCGCATCCCGACAGTTGCATCAATCCGGAATCGGGAATTTACCGCTCCGCCCCCTTGCTAAACCACGCCCCCTTCATACCGCACACAATTCAGCTGAAGTTTACATTTGCCTCTTACAGTATGTTTTACATTTACATGTTGGTCATATTTGCCCGGAGGCAAAAACATTTCCACAGCAATACTCTTTCATACTACATGTTACTAAATGTGAGGAAGATAACGCACAAACAGAGCTTTACTGCCTTGGAAATATTTACACTTGGCATTAACAGCAGAAATAGCTCTTTGGTGACCCACTAGTGGCGCTCATCTCCCCCCAAATATACAGTATGTTTGGTAAGAGGCTGAGGCACAGTCAGCCCTGGGTTGGTGGTGACCAGGGAGCAGTGGTGGAAAAGTGGCAAAGTACATTCACTCAAGTACTGTACTTCAGGACACATCTGAGGTAATGATACTTTATTTGAGTATTTCTATGTTCTGCTACTTCTGAATACTGTACTTAAGTAATATATCAACTGTATATAAACTGCATTTAGCTTCACACTTACCAGCTGCAACATTAAAGGCATGAACACATGAATGCATCAATAAATATAGTACAATCATATACATTTGAAATGGCCCATTATGCATCATAATTAAGTGTATCTTGATACTTTTATACTTTCACTTCAGGAACATTTTCAATGCAGGACTTTTATTTGTAACAGAGTATGTATACAAGTGTGGTCTTTACTACGTTAACTTACTAAAAAGTAAAAGATCTGAGTACTTCTTCCACCACAGCCAGGGGCACGTTAGTCAGCATGTTTAGGGTTAAAGCCCACTTCTCATCTGCACCAAAGCCGATGGCTGATGGGCACCAGGCCATTCAGGTCCCAACCATGAATAAACTAAGCCAGAATAGAAAGGGGTGGTGTAGAAGAAGTGTAGAAGTGTATTATATGCATGCATGAATGCTACACATGCATCGTGATGATTACATTCCATCACAACATAACTAGGTTGCATCCCATTTAAAACACGCAACACGTTTAGATAATACGTCAGAGAAAGTATGTTTTGTTGTGTCTGTACAGACATAGTATGGAGGGAATGCTGCCATCTAGTGGTTATAAAATGGCACGAGTAGACCGAGTGTGCGATTGAACCGCAAACGTGCTTACGTTTACTGAATGAAGCAGCAGACTCCCAGACGCTTTTACGGGAAACAATCTATGCCGAATTGTCCAATATGTTGAAAGTGCTCAAAGGATTGAAAATCAGACCTATGACTAATAGACTAGTCTAATAGAATAGTCTACTAGCCCTACCGACAATTAACAGATCATAATGTGATGCATTATATAAAAAGCTGAAAGTGAAATTACTGAAATGTTACAGTTTCAAACTTTCTAAAACACAATGTGTCTTTACTGTACGTGGGAGAAGAGACGTAGGGCCAGGGTGGAGAGAGGGAGAGAGAGCGCATACCCACATTTCTACGCGAAGAAGAAGAGCTCGACGCATTATGGGATATCAGTCCTCCGGCGGCGCGTTGCCGCCATGTCTCCGAGAGAGAAGCGCTTCATTTCAATAGCCTCTGTACTCTTCCTTGGTATAGCTATCGCTGTTCTGGGGCTTTATTTTATCCCAGCTTTTCCTTATGTTACTTTACTCATCGGGATTTGTTCTGTTGTCTTTTACTGCCACAACGGAGACTCTATTTATACCAATTTAGGCCTAAATCCACGCCGTGGTCTGGGGGTCCCCCCCGTGCTACGGCGCTGGTGGAGCGGCAGGACGGCCGGCGGCGTGCTGCTGTCCACACCGGGGAGACTCCGGAGTCGCGGCCACCAAGTGGACGTCAAGTATTCCGAAGCGTTCACCCGCCAAAGACACGCGGAGCCCGATCTCTATCGCAGAGACGCGTTGGCGAGCGACACGTTTTTACTCAGTCCCCGAGATATACTCATGGGGAGTTACATCGCGAAAGAGGCCCACGCCGAGAGGCCGAGAGCCGGCAAAAGTTTGGGCGCTAACCTGAACCCCAGAGAGCTGCTCCGGGAGAGGCTGTCTCGACCCAACCATGCGGTCCATACGCCCAACAGGAGGCTGTCCTTCACCAGGTAGCGCCACTTTAAAAGCATACATGGAAGTAGGAAACAACCACTGACACTTCTGTTAGTCATTGTCTACTGTACTGACCGCAAGGTTCATTGTATTGCTATTATTTAACATGTACAGTGGAATGCTTACTCCCCATTCACTCCCGCTCTCAACAGTCAGTAAGGTCGTACCTAATAAGTACAGTAAAAAGTCAAAGCAATACTCCGGCGGGTCGTGCAACAATGTGTCCACGTACAGTACAGTAATCTTATACTAGCATAACAAAAATCGTAATTAGTAGTTAGTAGCAGCAACATATCATGATCAAGTCTAATAATAAGTGGCCAGTACAGTCCAGTGAGTGCCTGCATGCCATGTACGTATGTATGAGTTCCTAGTGTAATTGTAAGTCTACCCCCTTTTTAAGTCTATTGTACTTGTAAGTTCAATAATAGTCCAAGAGTGTAAGTCTAGTGTAGTTGGAAAAAAGTCCAATAATTGAGCAATTAACAGTTCAGAAGGTGCACAGCCTGTGGGTAGAAACTGTTCTTGAACCTGCTTGTCCCGGATCCAATGCTGTGGGACCCAGCGACCGGACCTCAGGGGGGGAACAGTTGGTCCTCAGGGTGATTGTGGTCCTGTATGATGGAGATGGCCTTGCGCCGACACCTGGACCGAAAGATCTCGTCGATGGATGGAAGTGCACACCCGATGATCTTTTCCGCAGTCCTAACGACGCTTCGGATGGTTTTCCTGTCCTGTGCAGTGGTACTGCCATACCACACAGTGACACCACCCGACAGAACGCTTTCTATGGTGCCATGGTAAAAAAAAGCCATTTCCCGAGGCACTGTAGGGGTAGAGGTGCTGGTGTGCCTTCTTGAGCGTGACCCACGCGTTGTGGGTCCACGCTAGGTCGCTGGAGATCTGTAGTCCCAGGAAATGGAAGCAACTGACGATTTCCACCGGTGTCCCGTCTTAAGCTGATGGGGGAGTGGGACCCTCTTTGTTTCCTGAAGTCCACGATGAGCTCCTTGGTTTTGCTGACATTCAGTGCAAGGCTGTTGTCCTTGCACCGTCGCATCAGCTGGGCTACCTCATCGCTGTACTACGTTTCGTCGTCGTTGCTTATCAGGCCAATAACTCTGGTGTCGTCTGCGAACTTGGTGATCCGGTTGCTGCCGTGTATGGCTGAATTGTCATGTGTGAACAAAGAGTACAGCCATGGGCTGAGGCAGCAGCTTTGTGGCACGTAGCACCTCATCCACTCTGGTTGAGGACCAGAGTGGATAAGGTGTTGCTACCAATCGTCACCACTTGAAGCCTGCCTGTCAGGAAGTCCGTCATCCAATTACAGATGGGGGTGCCCAGACCTAGGTCCCTCAGTTTCAGGATCAGCTTGGAGGGAACGATGGTGTTGAAGAACTGAAGTCAATAAACAACAGGCTAGCGTAGGTGTCCCTCCTGTCTAGGTGTTTCAGGGCAGTGTGTAGTGCCAGCGAGATGGTGTCATCCACAGACCTGTTGGTCTGTTGAAGATGTCTGTAAAAACAGGAGCCAGCTGGTCTGCGCAGGTCTTGAAGGCACGGGGGAACTCCGTCTGGGCCGGTTGCTTTCTCAGCTTTCACCCTCCTGAAGGTTCGACAGGACCTCGAACTCAGACAGTTGCAGTACGTAGTCCTCATGATGGTTGGCCATTTTGGCGTTGGCTCAGAGTTCTCCCTGTCAAAGCGAGTGTAAAACAAGTTCAACTCGTCTGGTAGGGAGGGGTCTGTATTGGTGACTCACCCAGGGCTCCCCGTGTAGTCGGTGATGGCCTGCAGTCCACAGACGCGTGTGTGCTGTACCATAAAAGTACATTTTTTTTTTATGCTACAGGGAACATGAACACGTCTACGATATGAAATTCAGTAGTTTTATGCCTGGTGTATATAGGATTACAGTTGTGGTGTGTGATTCATCTTGATTGTGTCAACCAGAAGATGTCTCATACGTTACGATCTCCTTTCTGTAGGGAGTCCATTGCATCTACGGGCAAATTTGTCATCACACCTCAGCGTCACTACCCCCTGCAGTCTGGCACGGCGGCGGTGGGTGTGCTGCCCCCAGCCCACTGGGACAGCTTCAAGAAGAAGAACATCCTGAGCCCTCGCAACTCCATGACACTCCACAGCCCCGTCACGGTCAAGATCGCCAGGCCAGACCACAGACCGCCAGTGGTAAGTCACATCGTCGTGTGTGTAATCACTCTTTTGCAGTATAATGGCTGCTCAACTAGTTAAACCAGATGATTACATTTTTATAATTTTTGGTGTGTGAGACACCTGATCATTTGAACCCCTGTAAGCACATGCAAGGAATCAAGACCCCAGTGAGCCTATCAAATTTGGCCACACTAGTTGGATTTTAGTAGTTTGCATGTGGCAACAAATCATTAGTCTATATGGGACCCTTCAAACTGTCTAAATTATTATTTGTAACTCAAAATCAGCTAAAGAATACACCTATAGCACTTATTGGCTACAAAGATATTAAGCGAAACATCGGCACTGAAACAGTAGTAATGTAGCAGAGTGGACCTTTCCAATCAGTAGTTGGATCATTGTCAACCCGGTTTACCCATGTTGGTGACGTGGTCTCTGTAGGTTGGACTACGCGGGCTCCCCGGGCCTGGGCTTCCCCCCGGACCCGTGCTCCACGGAGCGCGTGCTCAAGGTGCTCAAGGAAAGCCGCAAGAGGGACGTGGTGGAGGACGGGGACGGGAGCTTCACGGCAGATCAGCACAGCAAGAGAAGGTACTTCATTTGGATAGGATTTTCGGGTTGCAGTGTTACTGATTTACACATGCATTTAATGCATATCCACAGAACCAGTTGTTTTGTATTTTTACTGGAACTCAAATAGTTAATGTCGTTTTCACTTTTTTGCCTCTGATGAATTTGTTTTTCTGTTTTCTAAGGCGCAATGACAGCGGGGGAAGTGCACATTCTGCGTTTGAGCCACGTCTGCCCAATGGGATGACACCGCAGCTGGTACCAAAGTAAGCAGCAGTACGTGCATGACCTGCCCTGTCAAAATGCCAATCCTTCGATTAAACCCACATCACTACCTGATCCGCTCAGCTGTCCCATCCACTGTGAGGAAAGCGTTGTATTGTACACTGGTTTGTTTCCCTCCTGCATGTTATTCTTATTATAGATGTATAATAAGAAAAGTGTTTGCACTTCAAAGCCGACAGAATAAACTAGACAATCTCCTTGAGAACCTTGTGATTGACCACAGAGCTGCATACGTCGGCACGTTGTACTTTGTACGCGCGTGTGCCGCTAATGTTACGGCATTGTTCACACCCATATTCGCCGGTATTTTGACGCCGCTCGATGTGTTAAAATTGGCCTAAAACGGTCCCTCCTCCGTTTCCCCAGACCAGGTACCCTGAAACGTGCCACCAACGCTGTTGAGGAGGCTGCGGTGAAGAGGTCACGCACGTCTTCAGCCAGCTCCGGCGGCGGCGGTGGCGGCGCCCCGGTCCCGGGAGGCACCCCTGGCTCCACACGCAACCCTATCGACAGCTCGTACAGCTCCTCGCGGGGACATGGGAAGGTACGGCCAAGACCTAGTCGACCTCAAACATGTCTGCGCAATGTCTAACCAAAACGGCACCTTGATTCCTTAATCTCCCAAATTGTGATGGTTGTTTTCGGGACAATACTGCCGCTAGTCTACCATACAGTGCTTAATGTATTAATTACGTCAACCTTGTTAATGTCAATGATTTCCTTAGTAGGCAGCATTGACAAGCAAAAAAAGATCAAACTAAACCTCTTGTCTGTGTTTTTCCAGTGGAAGAAGACTTTAGAGCACGGCTCCCCTCTGTCCAGCCCGGGGTCTTCTCGCCCCCAGACCCCCGAGAGAGCTTTGAAGAAGCCCAGGTGTGCACTTGTTCATGATCCAATGACCTGAATGACTGTAGCGAGGCAGCGTTATGACCCCCCCATGTTCTTTTATTAGGGAGGAGGATGTCCAACGTCCTAGCTCTGTGTCCATGGTTATGCCGGACAAGGCGACAGCACATATCGCAGCCACTACCTGTAAGTCCTTGAAACGCTCCCTAATGGAGCCATTGTTATTTTATTCTTGACAGTGTTGATAATAAATTTCGCATAATTTAATTTCGCATAATGCCGCACATCGTTGGCAACCTGGAGTTTTGCTAAACTTTTCTCGTGTGAAAATGTACCTTCAATTTGCAATTGCTTTTTGAAATGTTTGATCAAATTTGAAAGAAAGAAAAACACATACAGCTCTCTAAAATGAATCTTGTCTTCTCATTGGTAACATTTTTGACGTGATGTTTGTGTAGCTAAGCGGAGCCTGGTAGCCAAGGCTGGGGTCCACGTGTCGTCTGAGTCCACCAGCAGCGGGGGGAAGCGCAAGCGGAGGATCCAACTGGTGTCCAGTCACCGCCAGGACCAAATCTATCTGGTTAGCTTATTGATGTTTATTTGCTTATTTTGGTCATATTTCTCATTCCTAAAAAAGCCTCCAGCTCTTTTTGCTGTAAAGACTGTCAACAATGTGGCTGTTCTGATTCTTTCCCTTCAATTTGTGATATTTGTATTGTTCTGTTGCACATTCCGCTGGACATCGCCACTTTTTCATTTCACTGCACATGCTGTATGTGTATGTGACAATTAATACACAGTCTTGAATGTACAGATAGATATGGAGGTGGATGTATAGAATGTAAAACATTTGTTATAATTGCAACTGGTGTGATTTTAACATTTCATATTGGAGCTGTAACGGTATGAAAATCTCTGAACAGCCACTGATGTCTTCAATTTACATTCTTGCGATTAAGTTAAGAAACTCTGTTGCAAGCATGTTGTTGTTGGATGGTACACGCCATGACGCCGATAGTTTTCTAACAATTTAGAACTTACTTTTACTGAGCGCACTAGTAGTTCACCATAACACACATGCATACAGAACTTCTTCCCCACATATCTTACCCCACATCATGCATTGAGCTAAAAGTTAACGTAACTTGCCTTGTCTGAAAAGTAAGGGGTGGTGGTCACGAAGATGACTCGGAAGATTGCATCGATAGTTTTTTTTTTTCCTGCATGTTCGGTAACGATCAACTTTCCGTCAGCACTCTTGCAATACACCAAATGTGGCCACACTTCAGATTTAGTCCTCTTAGATGGATGAAGAATATCCTGAGTGCTTTGAAATTCAATGTGTTTTCGTTTTGTTAATCTCAGCCAGACATACAATGTTAATCTGAAGTCTACTTTGTGAGCCTTACCGTTGGCCTTACTGTGCTCCGTTCATCCATTCTCCCGCACGCAGCCGCCGCCCCCACAGCTCGGCTACACGGTCACCGGGAAAGACCTGGACATGGAGAGGAAGGCCGCCATGAGCAAGATCCAGAAGTCCCTGGAGGACCCAGGTGAGTTGTACAACACTGAGGCGGGTATATATATATGTTGCTTGTATATTATATACTCATCTCTAATTGACGTTGCTCCCTCCCAGCACCAGAGAAGCCAGGCCTTCCTCCGGCCTCCCAGCTCCCCTCCATTCAGACCACCGCGTTCGGCCCCGCGGTCACACTGAGCGGGCTGCTGGCCGCGCCGCTGTCTACCGCTCCTACCGCCGCCGCTCCTGCCAGCTCAGGGGCACCCGTCGCAGTCATAAACCTGGACCCCACGCCCACCACCACCGCCGCCAGCGGCATCACACCTCAGCCCGCGGCCCTGGCCTCCAACCCCCTGCTAGAGGCTCTGAAGGCCAAGACCATGACTTTCTCCAGTTCACCTTCCACCACCCTCGGCACCACAGGTAGAACGAGCAGTTGACATGGATTAAATTTCTCCGTCTCCAGACGGATTTCCGTCATTTGAAAAAATGAGAGGAAAAAAACCAAAAAACATGCGTTTGTGTTGTGGTACCGTTTGGGCTATCCCATCTAATCATGTCCGTGGCATTAAACTGAAACAGCTCTTAACCAGTAAGTGCTAGCCAGAGCCTTGGTATTGGCCAATCAGAAGCATGGCGGGGCGGTCTAGCGCACTAGCAAATTAAGAAGGAATCCCTTGTATGGTGGATCCTGCGAGTAACTTAGCATTACTGTGTGAAACTTATTGAAGTTTGGAAGAACATCAGAAACGGTGGAATGCACGAGTGGATATTATGATATGACGGTCTATCTGTGGATATATATATTACTTACTTAAAATTAGGGATGCACCGATACCACTTTTTTTCAGACCGAGTTCAAGTACTTACATTTGGGTACTGCCGATACCGATACGAGTACTTAATAAAACCATTAGGCCTACAGTTCTAATGACTTTGAAACATGTTATTTTTTGTCTGGGCGGGGGGGGGTGGAAGGGGGGGTGCTCCGTTAATTTGCGGTTCTGATTGGGGGGGGCCGGGGGGCGGCGGTGCTCCGTTAATTCGCCGGTTCCTGATGGGGGGGGGGGGGTTCTTTATTTCAATATTCCTTGCTAAGAATATTACAAGGTTAACGTTGCGTTGCCAAAGTGGTATCGGTGCGGTTGTATGGAGTAGTTTAACGAGTACGAGTAACGAGTACTGAGCACAGTATCGGACCGATACCGATTACTGGTATCGGTATCGTTGCATCCCTACTTAAAATGGATAGCTGATGATGGATAACGTTATCTGAGAGCAGCTTCTTCGGTAAGTCTAGTGTCTATTTGCTGTTAATGTCACGCGAGCGTCTGTTCGGGTTTTAGGGTTAGGGATTAACCGTTCAGTTTGTCATCTCTTGTAATTTGAAACAGCTGGTTACTCGTCATCTATGTTTTATTCCCTCCGGTTCTTGGGTAACACACCTGGTGGAGATGCTTGTACTGGTAGCCTACGTTAACATTACGTACTGAGCTGATGATGGGTAACGTTATCTAACGTTACGTTAACGTAACGTTAATTCCTGTGTAGAAGAAGATCTCTTGTGATTGTGATATTGGTCATTTATCTTGTTTTAAAACACGAAGAAGAGCAACACGGAAAAGATAATGTAATTTGTACACTTTACCTAGGGTGGCTGTGTGGTTCTTCAGGTAGCCTAAACACTAACGTTAAATTAGCATGCCAGTATGGACGCGCTATTGCTCGAGGAAGGCTCCGACGCAGATCGGAGTATCGCAGATAGAGAAATCGGTCAAAAATAAATGGAGATGGGCTTGGCTCAATGAAACGGCAAGCCCTTTAGTTCGTGGTGCAAAAAAATCTAACTTCCAGGTGTGTGTATGTGCGTGGTATGCCACAAACATATTCAATACGGCAGTAATGGCAAAAAAATGCTTTTTCGCCATCAGTCAGATGATAAACACAAAGATGCCGTTCGTTCTCTCCAGCACACGTCCTCCCTTCCTGGTGCAACAACGACCACAACCGAGGCACGCGCATCTATGGCTGACCGTGTGTGCAACCAGAAAGTGCGCAGATGTTCTTTAATAGCGGAGCACGACCTGCCGCTCACTATGTCGCTGCCACTAGTCCAGCTAGTCAAGACGGTTGCTGAAGATCAGAGCGCACTCTCCAGATTGTCAATTTCTAATGCACACGCCTCCTACCTCTGCACTCATGGCATAGCTGCCCATCACAAAACGGAATTGTCATCCAAACTGCAAACAAAGATGTACTCTTTAAATGCAGACGAGTCAACAAATGCAAACATGGACAGAGGGTCCTTAATGTTCTGGTTAGATAATTTGATGAGGATATGGGTAAAGTATTGACCCAGCATCTGGCCTCAAGAAAAGTCAATATTGCAGATGCCACAACCCTCACACGCTGACTGATATTCTCCAGTTAAACGGTCTAAACTGGGATCAGGCTGTTTCGATCCTGTTGGATAACTGTAATGCAGTTGAGAATTAGTTGAGAATTTAGATTGCGTAGGTTAAAGCCTTCTTGCAACTTTAATGCTGTATTGGGAGCAGAAACAGAAGAGCTGTTGGGCTAAGGGCATGTACACAATATACTCCTGTTTACATGAAAACCTATGGGAAGTGACCGCACGGCAGAAGAAAAGGAGCCGTTAAAGTGTGGCGTGTAGATGGCTGGGGAATATGATTTGGCCTGAAGAAATTTTCAGTCAAAAGATTTTTTCTTGCTTTAATCCCTGAGTTGATCTCTGGTTGTCAATCATCTCACCTTGTGTCCTAGTTTACAGCATTACTTGTCTTTTATTTTATTTTTTGACAATGGATATTTTGGGTAATCTCAGTCTGAATTGTTTAATTGTCTCTGCTTGTTTTTAGTGTCGTCATCCGGAGAGACTCAACCACAGAAGCCTCCCCCCTCGTTGAGTTCCTCCCAGCTCTCCCAGTCCGCCTCCACGGTGCTGGGACAGCCCAGCAGCAGCAGTGCTCCCTCCGCCTTCACCCAGGTGCTGAACCAGGCCACCAAGACCACAGCCAGCACCTTGCCCATCATGTCCGGGACCAGCCTGTTTGGAATAACCGCTGTGTCCCCAGCCTCCGCCCCGCCGGCGTACACACTACCCATGGCCTCCAGCGCCGTGTCCGCCACCGGTAGCGCTGCTAACCCTCTCCTGGCGTCCGGCTTCAAGCCCATTTTCATGGCCACGCCCCCCACTTCCACCGCACCGCCGCCAGCCCAGGAAAGCAAGCCCACCGTGCCCACCTTTAAGACCCTCTTTGGCAGCACCGCGTTTGGCGCCAGTCCAGCCATCACCATGGCTACCACCACCACCGCTGCTGCTCCCACCGCGAACCCAACCGCTAGCTTTGGCGGGTTGAACGGCAGCCGGAACCTAGCGGCGTCAACGATGTTCCCCGGCATGGCCGGCGGCGCCATTGCATCCACGGTGCCCAGCAGTGCCGCCCACTCGACAACAGCCCAGCCGGCCGCCGCGCCTCTCTTTGGAGCCTGGGGGGCGTCCTCCACAACCACCTCCACCCCGGCCTCCAACGCGGGCAGCGCCTTTCAGTTCGGTGCCTCTGTGGTGGCCGCCCCACCCCCCACCACGGCGGCAGCAGCAGCGGCCCCGTCTGCTGTGACCACCGCCGGCAAAACGAACGCCGCCTTCACGTTTGGCTCCGTCGTCGCTGTGCCGCCCGCCACCACGCAGGCCCCCACCACGCAGGCCGCCGCCCCGCAGAACCCATTTGGCTTTAGCCAGGCAGCCGCTGCTCAGACCCAGCCCACCGCAACCTTTGGCAGCTTTGCCATGGCCAATGCGTCTGCCACTTCCACCGGCACCACCGCCCCCACCACCCAGTCCACCTTCACTTTTGCAAAGTCTGCGTTCGGCGGCTCCACGGCTCCGTCAGCGTTCCCCGGTCTGGTACCGGCCGCGGCTAAGCCGTTCGGCTTTGGGACCACCGCCACCGCGGCCGCGCCCACGCCCGCCCCGGCACCCACGGCCACACCCGGCCCCTTCTCGTTCGGGGCGGCTGCCACCAGCACCGCAGCGGCTGCCACCAGCACCTTTGGGACGCCCGCTAAGCCTGCGTTTGGCGCCGGTTCCACTGGGTTTGCCTTCGGCGGCACGGCAGCACCTGCGGCGGCAGCAGCAGCACCGGCGGCACCCGCCTTCGGCCTATCCACTCAGACCCAGAGCGCCCCCACCTCCACCTTCACGTTCGGCAGCAGTGCCCCCCAGCAGGCGGCGACCATCCCCTCTCAGCCGGCGACCGGGGGCTTCAACTTTGGCGCGGCCATGCCCAGCACACAGTTCGGCACGCCCGTATCCAGTAACGCTGCGCCACAGATGGCAGGCTTCAACTTTGGGGCGGCTGCTACTGACAAGCCCACTTTTGGTAATACATTGTGTATTTGTATATTGTAGGTAGCCTATCAGTTTAGATTATACACAGGTCAGTTCTCTTTTATTCAGAGACATTTGTACATTTCCTTTTGAGATGAATCTGAATAACTATAGGGAGACGTTAATCGTGGAATGGGAATTATGTTTTGGTGCCTTTGCTTAAAAACACACCTGGTTTTATCCGCAGGCACCCCTACGTTTGGCCAGAGTGCTGCTGCAGGTCCTACACCATTCGGTAGCCCTGCCACTCCAATTCAAAGCTTTAGCTCTCCCGCCCTGCCTGCCTTCGGTAAGTACTGGTGTATGCTAGGCTGATGTGTAGTCTAATGTGAGCTGCTCTAGAAAAGGAATGACATCTTATTACAGGGGCCACATTATACAACCAGGTGTGAGTGTGATTGGCCGTTACAAACACTTTCAAAATTGTGGCATAAGGACATCGGAAGTCGGAGTGTCCACCTAGATGTAAGATGACTAGATCAGTCTGCCAGCCTACCCAGTAGGCGGTGGGTACCAACTGGTAAACTGACCTAGTCATCATACATCTGGATGGACACGCCAACTTGTGATCATGATCTCATGACAATTTTGGATAATAACGCTGACACCTGGTGGTATAATGGGCCTCCTTTTAACAACATTGGATGAGTGATGCCAACATATTATTTTACGATGATCTTCAACCTTTTTATGTTTCTACAATTGTGTAGTTACTTGTTTACTCTTGGTCAAGGTGTGGTGGTACTCTTGGTCTGCTCCAGAGCATGACCCGCATCATTCTGAACACACCATCAGGATCTTTGTACCGTAGGGCTCACCTTTTTGCTTCTCCAACAACAGGATCCCCGGCGACACCGGCCTTCTCCATCGGCGCCGGCTCCAAACCGTCTGGGGCCCGGCAGAGGCTGCAGGCCCGGCGGCAGCACACCCGCAAGAAGTAGGGGCCGCGCTCTTCCTCGGTGGCGCGCATATACCCTTGCCTCGCCTCGCCTAGCATAGCTGTCTCATCTTGAACCCACTCTAGCTACACCCAGGCCAGGCTATAGGCTGTACTTCCCCCTCCCTCTCTGCTTGGTTTATATTATTTTTAGCAGGGCTGGTGTGTTGTTTATAGCACCACGTATGGCAGAAGGACTGATTACACAGAGTGGAACGGGACTAGAAACGATGGCTGAATCACACAATGCATTTTACTTGAACAGATTTCTTGTTCTTTTTGAAACTGCTTAATTCCTCTTAAAATGTTTTTCTTTTTCTGATATATATATTTTTTTTCTGTCTGCAAGAAGTTAAGACGTTGGATCTCTACACTGGCTTAAAGCTTTTGTTATTTTTCTGTTTGACGTGCTGTGAACAAGTTAAAAGCGGGTCCACGCACATTTTCTGAATGGGATCCGTTGCACTTGCAACATTGTGTGTACAGTGATGTATATATTTTCGTTTGTCATAAGCATTCCTTGTGATCACTGTCTTTTTCCATAGGCCACTTGGAAGCATTGTAAGTGTCGACATGTTGAGTGAAATGGGTGGTTCATTTGAAAGTCCATTCACTAAACCAAAGCCAATTAATGCCCAAGCGAAAAAGCAAAATCTTGCCGCAGACTTTTAAATGAAAAGCTTCTATTATTATTATTAGGAAGCAGACTACCTCTTAATATCCACTCCTTACCTTGCACAGGTCAGTCGTAAGAAGGGAGCTGCAGTTTCTTTTTAAACTTTTATAAAACCTGACTAAATCAACCTGTGTTTTGCGATTATTTTTGACAGAACAGTGGATGTTTTAAATAGTGTCTTAAGAAGTTGGAATCTGTTTGTGTGGTTTTAGTTTTTATTCCTGGCCTGCACTCTACATTTCATTCACAACACACTGTTGATAATCAAATGCATGCTCTTTACAATTAAGTGTCACATTATTATGCGACACTTGTGTGGAAAGCGAATGTGTCTGGTTAAAATGTTGCATTTTGCCGTCTTTTTACATTTTTAAGTCATGTAATCAGAATTCTGCATAAAACATCAAATTCAACATCAAATGTTTGTATAATGGTGGTGATGAACATGTGATGCACTTCTTAGTGCAGATCATACTTCCTCCATAGATTCCAGCAGAATGGTATCACTAACCTAGGATAACTAGGATAACTAGGATAACTAGGATAAGTCCTAACCACATGTTCTAAATATTACTACACAATCGATGGTACACATCGCGTGACCCTATTTCTCTGTATTGATACTGCATTCCATGCAGTTATTTGCTTGCCCTATGAGTGCATATAGCCACAATAGTCTCCCAAATGCTGGTTGTTATCCTAAAGGTTGTATGAAATCTTTGGACTGAGCTGAAGATGAAATTATGTTTGGCACCCTTATTTCCTTGTCCAATTTTACACATTAAATTGTTCCGCTGCATTAGTGTCATTATGGCCGACAAAGAAATTAAAACTAGCCCCATTCAAAAGTTATTAGTCATTAAAATGACATTTACTTAATGAATTTCATTGTATTTTGGAACATGTCTGGCTTAACTGTAGGATGTAATTATATATATGTAAATTAATTTTGAGTCTCGGACTCAGATTGGTAAGCTGCGTCTTTTAAAGCTGCAGGTAAAAAGGATAAAGGTACAGATGCAATTATATATTCACATTGTTTTCTTTTACCCATATTTTTACGATTGTAATTTCAGGATGTGGACAAAGTTTTGAAAGTTCTGCTGGAAGATTAATAAGAGTCCCTGCAAAAGGTCATGTAACTTACTAGAAATATGAGTTACATTTTTTTTATGGAGAAATTATAGGTTTACCATGCCTTGTGGATGGGCAATGAGTAAAGAATAACATTGACCTTCAGACAAGAAACTAAAAGGTGTCACTGATTTCCATGTGTGGATGATGTGATCAAAACCCAGAATTTAACAGAATTAGCTAATTGAGAATGAATCTGTGTGGAACTGTTCTGTACATGTATAACTTGAACAGATGAGTGGATTTACCTACTAGGTCAATTAAAGCAATATACTTGTCTGGTTCTTAGATGGGTAAGAACACGCAAGACATTTCGTTTACACTTTAATGAAACTTGTCAATCATAATGATGACCTGTCAATCACAAATCCTGTTCTTGTTCAGTCCACATGTGAAGTTCAACTATTTTGAATTGATGATTTGAGTGTATCACGTTTAAAATGTTTACCTGGTACCAGAGTAGTGTTTTTGTTTACTTGTGTTTCATGGCCCTTGACGTTATTGGCATGTCTATTGATTAGTGACACGGTCTATTTACCGTGTAATGATATAAAAGTTTCCCATTGTTTTGTTTACACACTTTGTGAATACTAGAATTACACACGAATACACAAGCACCTTTCTTTGGCTTGCAACTGGTTAACTGATGAATCCAATCACCATTCGGTTGTATGGAACCCGTTGAGTCAAACCCCGCAGACTGTCAAAGGTCAGGGGAGTTGCTTCTGGCCGGCGCATGCGCACTACAGCGGCGTGACTTGGTCCACTTCATTGATCACAACTACTTGAAGCGCTTAACGCTACGTGGCAGAAACTCTGCCGACATGGAGTTTGCTGCTCTCGTCGCGTTAACGTTGTTGGTAGGAGCGTTAGTTATGCTCGTCGCGGTGGCGGTCAGAAAGCAGAAAGGCGACACGGAGCGGAGCGAAGAGGAGCAGACAACACACACAGTGGGTAAGAACTGTGGCAGCTAGCTTCAAGGGGCTAGCTACTCCTCTCTTCCATGTTAATAATGAAAGAGTCGACACACACACACACAGGTTTTTGTTTAGGCAGCGGGGATATATATATGTATACATATATACATATATATGTATATACATATAAGTAAATGCGTTGTTGCCACTAGCACGAATACAGTGTAAATCCAGAGAATGGTTGTAGTGTGTGTGTGTTACAGGACTCATTCATGCTGCCACAGCCCCACTAGCCTCGCTGCTAGTAACAAACCCTATCGCTGTCCATGTCACCTTAACTCTGTTTTATACCGTCTGTGCTCGAAACGCAATATATTACTTTAAATGGCTAATATATGACCACCTTGTGCAAAGAAACACGAAAGAAGCCAAGGCAACACACCCACATTCACATTCAAATAGAAAGAGTCGTGACCAAGGAATCAGCTGTGATCCTCAATAAATTCGAAACTGAACTAATGTGGAAACAACTTATTTTGTATAATAAGTGAATTATTTATTGTCATTATCATCATCACGTGGTGCTAAGGAGTAATTTGTGTAAATTAACCCAAATATGCCAAGTAGATTTTGGTGTTATAATGGTAAGATATCTAGGTTAAGTGTAGCTCTATGACTATATATAATATATATAGATATATATTGCACTGTGTATAGGCTCCTGCGTTGTATACGGACAGTATGCAATTCAAAACCCAAATACTGTCAGTTCTACATAGAAGTCATCTTCAGTCATCAGATGCCTCCTATATAGAACTGGCAACATTCATTTTTGCATTGTTGTACACATTAGTAGGCCGATATACGAAATAAGGTGTTGTCAGAGTAGCCACAAGCGACTTGGAGGACCCTCGCAACCTCTTGGTCGCAAAGATGTATATTTTCATGAATGGGGCACGGAGGGACCGAGAGGTTGTGAACGTCCTGTCAGAGTAGTTCAGAGCCTTGCAGTAACATAACAATGGCAGTTAAACTGCTAGTTGCTTGTTCCTTGGTGACCTCATGCAAGTGGTTCCTCTGTTGCAGCTGAAGAGCATGTGCTCAAGCCCCCCGCCACCAAGAAACCCAAGCCGGAAAAGCAGCGTACCCGAAAGGACAAAGCCCAGCACAGCTTCAGCCATCCGCTGGTGGCTTCCACTTTAAAGGTGAGCATGGATCTGTGTTAACACTGGATCTGTGTTAGCACAGAGACTGTGTTTACTTGCCTGCATCACGACACCACACTTATAGCACACTATATGTGACTGTCATGTCATCGGGTGTCTTTACTTCATTGTGGGTTTCACACTACTACACGACTGATCGGTGACAGGGGGTCACACGTTACATGATGTTTCACAAGGAGGAATCTCCCAACAAGTTTATCTCGTTTCCAAACTACGTTTTAAGTCAGGGAAACGCACGTGAACAGATGCTTCCGAACTTTATGTCCGCAATAAAGCTTGCCGTCCAAGCTTGTGAAAAAAACGAGGAGAAAAAGGATGGAGGTGAGCATGGTTGGAGAGATGCACACAGAAAGAATGGTCTGTTCTGCAGGGAGTGTTGGAGGGAAATCAATCATTAAGACTGAAAATGACGACTCACGCCCCTGTCTTGCGCTCTCATTGGCTGTAGGTCATCGCTACATTGTCATTGCCGGTCGCAACACCTTAGACTTTTTGACTTCCCGACAGGTCCTGACATTTAACCAGCTAGATATACCTCAACGTGTTGGCGAGCCATGAGCTGTTCACATGCTAAGCCTCTCAGCACCGCACTACAATATGCTTCCGGTGTTGGCCTTCTGTCTGCGACTTCCAAAAACCTCAAATCGTGTCGTGTGTATTCGGCATGACGGTAACCAATCACAAAGACGATGGGAAATGGCTTTTAGAGCTCACCTTACTACTTAATTATTCAACAGCATTTTTGGTGTATGTTGAAGAAAGCCTGTCACTAAGAGTCTTTTTTTTGCTTTGTCCTGCTACGCTAGAGCCACAGCGGAAATGTCACATCCATTGACTTTAGCAGCAACGGCAAGTACCTGGTCTCCTGTGCCGACGACCGCACCGTACGGATCTGGAGCGTGAAGGACTTCATGGACCGGGAACACAAGTGCTTGCGGGCCAACGTGGATCTGGACCACGCCACCCTGGTCCGCTTTAGTCCAGACTCAAGGTAGTCTATACGCCAACAAAACGCCTATAACACCTGAATCCAGGATTTAAGGATCTAACTAGGTTACTAAGAGTTGTCTTGGTATGTATAGTAGTATGCATAATAGTATGCATGGTGAAAATATTATCAATTATATATTTTTCAATGTATCGATCTATCAATTATTCACAGCAGTTTGGGCACTACAATGGGAGTGTTGACGTCTTGATGTCTCGTTGCCTCGTTGCAGGGCCTTCATTACATGGCTGGCCAATGCTGATACCATTCGGGTTTTCAAGATGATCAAGAAAGAGGACGGATCGTTCACCTTCAAAGCGGCCCCTGAGGACTTTCCACAGAAGCACAGGGGCAGCATTCTCAATATCGGCATCGCAGAGACGGGTATTACACTTGAAACTGTTTTTTTTAGTTATTGGTCTGTATATAAACGCTACTTTTTTTTCATGCATACAATTTGATACAGATGGACATTGAAACATGAATGTCATATTATTATAAGAAATAAAACCTGGGCTGTCTTAAAAAAAATATGGCAACTCCAATCCTGTGACAAATGCCATGCTAGGCTACATGTTTTTCACAGACCTTTTAGAATGTCCGCTCATGTAGTTACTGTTTACCTGCCCCGAGAGAGCAGATTTTCTACCATAGATTCATGTACATTTATGTTGCCTAATGGACAGTGTGGTTGCAATGTGCTTCCTCCACAGGGAAGTTCATCATGAGTGCCTCCTCTGACACCAGCATCCACATCTGGGACCTGAAAGGAGACATCCTGGCCTCCATCAACACAAACCAGATAACCAACTCCTATGCTGCCATCTCCCCATGCGGCAGGTATGGCCATCTGTGCACCCCAGGGGAACTTCTGACACATTTCATTACATTTACATTGTCTCAATGATCTCTGTTTATGTATGAAGACGGGATGTGTCAGGAAGCAGTAGGAGTAAAAGCGCAAACAATCACAATAAAAACTAACTTTGATGTGATTTCATTAGGTTTGTGGCATCCTGCGGCTTCACCCCCGACGTGAAGGTATGGGAGGTGTGCTTTGGGAAAGGCGGGGAGTTCAGAGAGGTGACACGTGCCTTCGACCTCAAGGGCCACTCTGCGGGCGTTCACGCCTTCGCCTTTTCCAATGACTCCCACAGGTAAGGCCCGGCTTCAGTGCTCCCACAGGCCACTCCCCACCCAAGCACAAGCCACATTAGGTGGCCAATAACACAGTCTTGTTGTTCTGGTCATTGTTTTATCAATAATTATCAAGCAATAACATGTAAATATTGTGGAAGTAAGTGCATTGTGCCAATATCAGCCAATATCATAGATGCTGTAGGTACGATTTGAGAGTTGGCTTGTACAGACAATCGGAACAGATATTCTTACGGTGCAGTTCACTCACAAATAGCCCATGGGTGGCTATGCCATGTCTAACGTTTATCAGCTTCAATATATTAATGTATGTTTTTCTGATTGTGTTTTATGACTTGTATTCACAATGTCGCCATCGCACCACCAAGGCAACATTGCAAATGAGACCTTGGTCTCAATGGGTTCTCCTGGGTAAAGGAAGGTTGAATAAAATACAGCAAAGTAGACAAATAACGGCTGTTAAATCTGACCTCCAGCACCGTTTTAAGTGTGCACCTAGTTGGGCAACATTGTGAAGGTGGCTGGTGGGAGATAATTGTAACCAGCAAGTCATGAGGAAGATGGCCAGTATTAGGAAATCCTGACCAGCCTCCACCTCAGGAGCTAGTTCCTTCTTCTCTTCAGGCCCATGGTAGGCCTATAGGTTAGCCTATAGCTTCAAAGCATGTGCAATACATGGGCTCAATTTGCAGCAGACGTTGGATCTCGCACGGAATCTGCACATTTTGTCTGTTTACACCACTCATCTGTCTGTATGTGTAGTGTTCATCTTGTCCCCCTTGCGGGACAGTAACATGTGAATGGCTTGTCTTGCCCCCAGGATGGTGAGCGTGTCCAAGGATGGCACGTGGAAGCTGTGGAACACGGACGTGGAGTACAAGAAGCAGCAGGACCCGTACCTGCTGCGCACCGTCAGCTGCAGCTCCTCGGAGGGCAGCCTGGCGGCGCTCTCACCGGACGGCCGCGTGGTCGCCATCAGCGACGGCTGTGACGTGGCCATGTACGACGCCACCACCGGGCAGCTGGAGGAGGAGCTGCGCGGCGTGCACGGCGGCGAGATCACGGAAATGCGCTTCGACATCAACGGGCGCTTCCTGGTGTGCAGCGGGGACAAGGCCATTCGCGTGTTCCACAACGCGCCGGGCTACCGCGCCGCCATCAAGGACATGCAGGAAATGCTGAGGAAGGCGCAGAATGAGGCCATGAAGCAGAGATTGCAGCAGCAGATCAAAGACGCACAAAGTGCTCTGGACACTGTGTTGGCGACTCCAACAGACTAAGGGAGTGAGGCGCATTGCCTCGTCACACATCTTGACCTCTTGTGTCGGCCTCACCTTTTACTAAATGGCCTGCATTTGAACAAATGGCATTTGTGTGAAGTTTTAATAAAGTTGTGTTTTTATGAAACTTTTTTTTCTCCCCTCCATCGTTAGGCTAAAATCCCTGTCAGACTAAATTAAACTACGTTTCAGTGGAAAAAGACAACGTTACGAAATATATATATATATTGTGGGTGCCTCCCCACCGACGTTATCTGCAGTGCATGATGAGACCTCATCTGGTGACTGTTTGTAAATGCAAGCCAACATTTTCGTTGCGATGAGTAGAAAGGTGAGTACAAGTCTCGCGAGATTTGGAGTTGGAACAGCTGAAGTCGAAGACGCGTTTGAGAGTGTAGGAGTCTCAAGCTTGGGCTAAAATATATCTTTTAAACATGTCTGGACGCTCTGTGCGAGCGGAGACCCGAAGCCGCGCCAAAGATGATTTCAAAAAGGTGATGGCCGCGATTGAAAGAGTCCGCAGATGGTAGGTGCGACTACATCTTCCAGAGTGATCTATCCTGCCCGAAAGTAGCTCTCGCAGAATGACAGTGATGGGCGCCTTACGCGACCAATGAGAGCGGTAGTCTCTCTATCCGCACGGCTAAACCACTTACTCACTTTAATCTGTTCACTACGTGTGCCGCGGATGTTTTAACATGTCGGGAACCGCGGGACGAGGACAACCATTCCCCCCTTACTTGCGCTCCGGCCTTAACTCCGGTGGACACAACTTGTTCAAGTTGAATGAAAACTAAGCGAACACGGATGACGCCGTGTGGGGCTCACTAGACGACATGACGCGGGCCGTATGACGGGGCTGTGTGTCTGTACTAACTGGGACACATCCGATCAACTAGTCACACAGCATACGATCAATAATCTAGGCCCACTGACGTACTCGATAGTACTCTTATTATTGCTAGGCCTAAGTAAACGCGTCAAAATGAGGCATAATAATGAGGTAAGTTACAATGGAAAAACTAATCATGGCAGAATAACAGTATCGCCAATCATACACAACACTGGGACTTCTCATATTTTTTGAAGTGATATTCATATTCCGATCAAGCTTCTTTTTGGGAGATGTGAAGACAGAATAACTTGCCACCATGCAGAAGGAAATGGCCAGGCAAGCTTGTTTATAGGCCAACTTAGCACTTTCAATGGGCCTATGAATGTATATGTAAAATAGATCTACTGCTCCACATAACAACTATGCATTCATTTAACTGTACAGTGAGGGCCTTCAACTGAGGCATGGTTTACACTATTGCATTTATAGAACATGATAATATATCAATAATCACTTTAGATTAACCAAAGAAGATATTCTGCATCACTTCAAGCTCTTGATGAATTTTCCAAAAGTGTGTGAATGTGTATTGTTTTTATTAAACCAGGTACAAATAATCAGATGTTTGTTTCGTTTTTTGGTTTTAGGGAGAAGAAATGGGTAACCGTCGGTGACACATCTCTGAAAATCTTTAAATGGGTTCCTGTGGTGGACACTAAAGAGGTAGCTTCAACCTGGGCCTCTGCTTCATGGGTAACTTCTGAAGTTCTTAAGAATGTGACCTTGTTGTGTTCACTGCTCTCCTTGTGTGAATGCAGAAAGAGAAGGGCATGTTGGGCAGAGCGGTCCGGGATCTGAACTGTTACACAGACGGCCCGGCGTCGGAGAACACAAACCCGGCACTGCTAGATTTCCATGGTAGGTCTTATAATGGTTCTCATTGTGGGATGTCCCTTTCGTTTCATAATTCTCTGTTCACTATGATAATAATAGTGAGCTGCTCTACATGAAAGTTGTCCAAATGAAATCAGTCTTTGTTGTTTATGTTATTTATTCAGTCATTGGTTTTATCATGCCAGAATCTGTGGCTTATGACATCACAAGTGGAAGTGTCCACCCAGATGTATGTTGGATAGATCAGCCTACAAGTTGTTACAGCCCACTGGGTAGGCTGGTAGGCTGATGTATCACACTCACACCTGGTGGTAAAATAGGAGCCAAGGGAGAATTTTACAAGGCAAAGAAATGCTAATGATGACTCCTGACCTTCCTTGGCTCTGCAGACGAGACGAGTAACCAGAGCTCCCTATCGGACGTCTACCAGCCCAAGGTGGACAGCAGCAGTAACTCTGTCAGCCCCCAGCCCAGCGAGCCCCTCAGCCCCGCCAACATAGGAGACTTCCACGCTGACACCTCCCAGCCTCCCATGCTAGGGCACGAGGCCTCAGAGGGTGAGAGCTTGGCTTCTACCCATCCCCATCCCCTCCAGGCTCTATGTGACTGATCCTGGGCAGGCTTGTACTGGTGCTAGCCAAGCACTTCTTGTAGCATCCTCCCGAGACTCTCTTCTTCTACCAGCATTGGCGCCTGGTGGCATAATGGCAGACAGACCCGGTGGTACATGCTAGCATGCTAGCACTCCCAGAGTGTTTGTGGTGATGGCTGGTTTGTGCACAAATTAATCAAGACATCACTTGTGTGCAGCCCCACCCAGCCCCAGACTCTAACTTGGGGCAGGTGAGGCTGCTAAAACCAGCCACCAACCACACACACACACACATGCTCCCCAATTGGTAATCCACTCATATTTGGTCATTCAGTCAGATCTATTTAATTCCAGTACACCCAGCACTTAATATTCCATAACATACATATTTGTGTTGTTATGCACAAAATTACATTTTGAGTTGGAAATGTCTTTTATGTGTTGAGGTTGAAGTAGTATCATTCTGGTTGAAACTGATGCTCATGGGCAGAACGTCCACTCCAAAATAATTCACAATTCCCCAATAAATGCTTACCAACTTTGATGAAGGTAAATGTATTGACATAATTGCATCACAAACAAAGTTTTTAACCATTTCCCACACATATTATGATGTATTATTACCCCAGTATGCAATTAATAGGATATGAATTGCAATTAATAGGATATTAATTACATACTGTACTAATTGCAATGAGAAAAATAAAATAACTCTTTAACTCTCTAATTATTTTGTTATTGAATGTTATAATACTTTGTTGCTGTTTTACTCCATGATTTATTTCAACTGTCATGTGTGTTCGAAGCAGGCCGATTGCATGTCCTCCGGTATTTCTTAACAAACGCTCCCCCAAACAACTGCACAATCAACACTGCTGTACTTCCTTGGGTCCTCTGCAATACACCAGCCAAGTATGAAGTCGATCAGATGAATAGTTTTAGAGTAAATCCAATGACAGACATACCTCTACTTAGATATCATGGATAGTGTGTATGTAAATGGTAAAGATATTGCATTTATCCAAAGCTTAACAGTTGCCCCATTTATACACAGACAGCGGTGTCACCCTTGTAAGGTAACAACCTAGACATCAGGGGCAGGTGTCTTGTTCAAAGACACCTCGACACTTGGCTAGGCGGAGCTCTGGGATCGAACCAGCAACCTTCCAGTTGTCAGACAACCGCTGTTACCTCCTGAGCTACCCCTGTGTATAGTGTATTGACTATAGAGGTGTAACATTCAAAGAACTCACATGTAGTTTGTTTCCTGGACTTCAGCCCACTGTTTGGCATGTAAATATAGTCCTTGGTATACCTAAAGCGAGTTGCATGTTAGGCCTGTTTTATGGTTTATGTTTATGTGTAAAAATGTATCATTCTGCTTGTATATTTTTCAGAATCGTCACTGGCTTGTGAACTTGCTGATGAACCTCCAACCTTAATCAAAGAAGACTTGTTGCCCATCGCAGCACAGGTGAAAACCACAACACATTGTTAACAGTTATTAACAGTTATTAACAGTTATTACAGCCTGTTTGCTCCACATGTGCCCCGACACTGCAGTCCATCGCTAAAAAATACCAGCTTCAGCTATCCACTATGGCAGTGTTTCCAAAAGACTTGGTCACAACACACGGGATTGTAATTGGGTAGAACATTAGCAAAATATTGTATTTTTTCCATCTGCAGTACATATTGTGTCCACATGGGGGTGTTGCCATTTCTACAAAACATGAATTTATCAAAGACATGTCCCTTTTGAAATGCATGGTTCATCAACTCAATAAGCCTATAATACAATAGGCCTCGTATAAAGTGATTGGGCAGTGATAAGGGTCAGGAACGTTAATTTATGTGCAATTATGCTCTTCTTGCGATGCCTATTGTGAATTGGGTCGTGAATTGGCATTTTCAAAAAGTAGGACCTAGAAAGAAAAAAGCTTGGGACTGCGCCCAAGCTTTGCGCTATTAATCCTTCGGGATTAATAAAGTTCTATCTTATCTCTCTTATCTTATCTTAGGGCATCATAAGGGGCCCCCATAGGGTGGTGTGTTCATGCCTTAGGGCTGCATGTGGGACCAACAGCCTGTCTGCTGTTCAGCTGTCATACCCTGTCTGATATGTGAAGCTTGAACCATGTCACAGTGACATCACGTGGCATAGTGCACGTCTAAGAGTGTTGTTTTATTTGGTTGTTGTTTTGCTAAAGGATGATGAGGATTCATCTGGTGCTCCACCACTGAAGAAGGTCTGCACTGAACACAACTCCATCTTGACCATCTCTACAATGAGATAGTTGAGGTCCTGTGGATATCACTGTTTTTTGCATCAAGTCACTGGATTCTGCATTTTAACTCTGGAAATGTTATTGTTTTTGTTTGTTTTGATTGTAGTTTGATTATGTGATTATAAGTATGAACATTGTACATATAACTTTGATAAAGAAACATGCTAATGATATTGGTTCAGATGCTCTCAATTTGTTCAACTTGCAATAGCAGTACCATACAGATGGCCTCTGTACAATCCAGTTAGTCTCTTGCTGTAATTTATACTAGAGTAATGGTGTGAAATGTCCTGAGCATGTGGTAACACTCAACAAATGTAATAGAATTATATTTTTCCAGAGGGTGTTACTTTGAAACATGTCTTCTGCGTCTAAAACGTCTTTTACAAACCAGCATTTGGACATAGGACTTTCCTTTTTTTATTCTATGCTAATTAAATTAAAGGGGACTTTTATAATAAATTCAAGGTGCATTTTACTGAAGAATGTGTCATTGACCTTTATTTACAGCTCACACAGCAGCCGGGATACTAAAATATAACATAAAATATAAGATCTTAGTTAGTCACATGGCACTGGCAACTATAACCTTGTCTCCATCATTTTATTTGAGCCATTTCTTCCTTGCACTTGCATACCAAGAGAGATCCCAACTATGGGGTGGCTATAAACTATGGGGTGGTTATAAACTATGGGCTGGCTATAAACTATGGGGTGGCTATAAACTATGGGGTGGCTATAAACTATGGGGTGGTTATAAACTATGGGGTGGCTATATAAACTATGGGGTGGCTATAAACTATGGGGTGGTTATAAACTATGGGGTGGCTATATAAACTATGGGGTGGCTATAAACTATGGGGTGGCTATACCTCAACCCATTCTGACTTTTTTCTCGGATTAGAGACAGAGCTGTCCGCTAGAGGGAGACAGCGGCCCGTGTACTGCACAATACATTACCCGGAAGCTGTCCCTGGCCCATTTTTGTTTAGTGTTGTTTATTTATTTATTTATTTTTCATCTTCCTTTTAATCTTTTTCTTTCTTGCCATCGTGTGTCCTGCTTTGATGTGACAAACTCTAAATAAATTGAAAAAAGAAAAAAAAGAATAGCCTATGAACCGGAAGCTGACGGCGGCGGTGGTGGTGCTAGTGCGCATGCGGGTGGTGCACGTGTTCCTCCAGCACTCTTCCACCTCTCAACTCCCAGCTATGAATGCAGAGATGGGAGAAATATCAGAAAAACAAACCACGCGTCCGAAAATAACAGACGCTAAAGGAATCCTTCAGCAGAACCGGGAGTTCCTTGACTTTTTCTGGGACATTGCTAAGCCTGAGCAAGACACACGACTACGAGCTATAGAGAGTCTGATACAGTATCTGAAACACAGTGAGAAGGTACGTGATCGTTGAAGTCTTAAAAACAACAACCCTTCAAGATTTACATTAGTGAGTCAGAGCTATTGAGTCCAACGTAGCGCTTTATTATGTATATCAGCCTGACAGTAGAGTCTAACCTACTGTCAGGCTAGAGTCTACATATTACAGTCTAACCTGACAGTAGTTGAATCATGTCAAAAGTTGTATTGCCCTCCTATAATGTTTAAACAAACTATTTTGAAGGCCAATAAGCATTTGTGTTCATGTATGTTTCTGAATGTGTTTGTGTATTTTTTCTACACGTGTATTTCTCCACTTGAATGTATTTGCCGAGGCATGAGTTGAGTTGGTGTGTGTGTGTGTGTGTGTGTGTGTGTGTGCTCCTGTAGCCAGATGAGCTGGAGTACTCCCTGAAGAGACTGGTGGACGGCCTGGCCCACACCAGAGAGGTCGCTCGGCCTGGCTTCAGCCTGGCTCTGGGACAGGTGTGCATGGTGTCATTGTGTTGGGTGTCATTATATTAGCCATCAACTGAGAGATGTGTGGATTCGTTTTGAACAGATTTTGTTTATATCAGCACTGTTCTGTCCACTTTGAGAAAGTGTTCTGTCTGTCCATATCAATCCATCTATTACTGAATACAGACACCCCCAAATCGTACGTTAGATGTAATTTAAATGATGTTCTGTATGACTGTTATTGTCACCATCATGATATCAATATGATGCCATTCAAAACAGTAGAATACCATTCCGTGATATGTGACCTACTTTTGGGTCTTATTGTCATACATGCATATATATATATACACACATATGTATATCCACCCACAATCCTTGAAGTGGGTGAGACATAACATTAGCATTCAACCTCACTGTTTTCAACGCCTGACGGTCTAGTAAGTATGTATGTCATGAAATGAACCATGCACATGTAAACACAATATGGGTGTGTTTGTATTCTCAGCTGCTGGGGTCCTTTGTGGAGATTCCCTTGCAAAGTATCCTGGACAGAGTCAAAGAGAAGCACGACTTGCAGACCACCAAAAAAGTACACACAGTGATTCTGCTGCACGCGTTCTTATCATGCGTTATCATGTTTAATATGTCCTCTCATCAAAACATTGTTGTTTTTCAGAAACTTATCCGAAATGCTCTGTTTGGCAACTTCTTTGGGGTTTTGGCACTCTCTCAGTCCACCCGCCTCTCGAAGGTAGGTCTTTGTTTATTTGGTTGCTTTGTGTTTTATTTGTTGGCGTTATCAGTGGCGTTATACAGCATGCATTCATTTGCGAGCATATTTACATCTTATTCCACGTTTTTAAAACTTTGTGCATGTAAGTTGAGATTCGGTCCAGGATCAATCAATATCCCTAATATGTAACACACTACATCACTTTTCATCTAAAACAAGTTGTTTTAGGGTTTAGGTTCTATAGAGATAAAGACTTCACATTTGCCTACTTTCCCCTGTGTGACAGGAACCGCCGGTGGTGCTGGGATGTGTCAAGGTTCTCCAGAGCCTCTCTCAGCACAAAGATCATCTGAAGGACCTCCCAACGAAGACCATGATGGACATTCTCGCCGACGTAAGTCCAGACTGAACCAACTGTCTTGCTGTCCGCCCCACCTGCCACCCCGCCGTTTCTCTATAGGGCCACCGTCTCTCAAACAGGAAGCTGGGAACTTTGGGAACTGAAGTTTTGTGTGTGTGTGTGTGTGCACTCACCAGACCCCAGAGGAGGTGTTTGAGGAGGTTCTGAAAGGGGCCCTGAAAACGGATCTGTCCTCGGCCTTCAGAACACCTGAGCAGCTGCACCTGCTGCTGGTTGCCATGCAGCGATTTCCCCGGTCCTTCACGCCCAAGAACCTGAACAAGTTGCTGGGCTCCTCCGCCGTGATTACCTCAGACAACGTCCAGAAGTAAGACTCCCCTCCAAGGAACATATTACTACGACCTGGTGATTTGATTTTAGTAGATATAAACTACTACTATGAACTACTATTCGTTAATTTGGAGAACACATCGATGTCCCATCACCACACGTCTCACTTTCTATTTTCCATTAACGGTAAACAGAATGCATTTATGAACCACTTTGCTAACCCGTGGCCGCTCAAAAACAGTACGATCTAGTGCCTGACGTTAAGCCATTCATACACAGGCGGCGGTGTTAGGTTTAGGTGTCTTGCTCATGGATCGAACCAGCAACCTTCCGGTTATCTGCTCTATCACTGCTGCACCCTAGTAGGGCTGGCTGATATACATATCACAATATTTCATGGTATTTATTGGGATAACGATATAAATGACAATAAATTATTAGACCGCAAGTGGGTGTGGTTTACACCGATAGATTATATTGGGCAATTTTTTTTATTGTCTAAAATAATATTTGTTGGCAAATATACATTTTAACAGTATTTCATTCAACTTTTCATCGCGCCGTGCAACTGTTACCCTATGGGGGATGGGGGGGGGGGGGCAGTCTGTACTAAATCTTCAGAGAGATTCGCGGATCGAGAACAGCATGTTCTACACGGGTTGGACCCACATATTGAACGTGCTGGATATCCACCGATGCATCGGCGAGCCTCTCAATGGCGTTATAAGCAGTTCACATTCCCTGACCGGCACTCACAGGACCACACTATGATGTTAGGCTTCTGTCTGCAACTTCCAAAAACTGCGACGTGGTGTGAATTCGGCTTACGGTTAAATCAAAGTCCGATGCTGCAAACAGAATGGATATTTGTATCTTGTTTCCATCCACAATGATGTGAATGGATTTGAATAAACAGTGATTAATCCAGTCATGGAGCGGGCATTTTTTTTTCTCCAAATAATGACACAAATATTCGGGATGAATCTGTTGACATCGGATTATCTGTGCTTTCCTGAATAACATATTCATATTGGGGTGCATGCCTGTTTGTGTGTTGCATGTAAACACACCAACTATCGTCATTAACGTGGTATGACAAAATTCTTATGGTGGGAAGGACTTACAAATGATACGATATGGCACAGCCGTACACCCTAATCTAATCAGGTTCACCACGTTATGCTTAACATTTGCTTTGTCAACAGGCTGTCAGAGCTGCTGAAGACTGCAGCGTTCTCCGTAAAGAAGGACTGCATCCTGCCCAGCGTGGCGGTGGACCTGCTCAAGCTGTCCCTGAGGGAGGGCAGCTTCCAGCTCTTCTGGTCCAAGGTGATCGTCGGGGGCATGCTCCGGGACCAGCAGGGCCCCACGCAGTAAGTCAGCCTTCCACCGCTCAGTACCAAGGAACCAGCCAACCAGCCTGGTTACTAGATGAATAGCCATGTCATCGATGGTATAGTAGTCTTTATCGATCGATACTTGTGCCAATCTTGTGCAAAAAGTGTAATACAATCTTGGAGGTGTCATGCAAATTGCAAAAACGTAGGTGCGGAGTGTGTGCGGTTGGTGGCTGGTTTAAGCAGCCTCACTTGTTGGAGTCTAGGGATGGAGACTGTAAGGCTGCACACTTGTGACGCTTGTGATGCATTGGCTAATCCATGCACACAGATTAAATCAGACACACACACACACACACACTTACACACTTGAGAGTCTGCTCTGCCTACCAAACATTGTTCATACTATGCTTCCCATCAACTGCCGGTGTCCTAATGGTCAGAGGAGCACCATAAAAGCTACTTTACTTGGAGTGTGGCAAGGTCCATAGTAGTCAAAAATTATGTTATTAATTGTTACCGGCAGTTTTAACGTCAATCACACCCCTCACACACACAATCCATACGTTGATGTTATTGTTGTGTCGTTCAGCTACCTGGCCTACCGGCTGCTGGGCAGTGCGCTGCCTCTTCTGTCTGTGGAGCAGCTGGAGGAGGTGCTGTCTGGGGACGTGATGAGGCACTATGGGGAGCACGTCACCTCTGCACAGGTGGAGACACCCCCCCCCCCCCCCTGTTCTCCCTTCAAAACGCCACCATGGAACTAAATGTCTACTCTGTCGCGGGAGACAAGCTCAGATCTCAGGTGAACGGGGGCGTTTCACTTTCTTCCACTTCCGAAGTGTGTACTTGGCTAACAGCGAACACAAACTCGGCCAGCACTAGTGAACAGCACCGGTGGGAAGATAATCTAAAACATCATGTCCGGACCGCACCAACGTTCTTGGAAGAAAGTGTCTTAAGGTTTCAAATGAACACTGTGCATGCTGGCCATTGTAAAACAGTTTAAAATCCCCTTCTGAAAGCTTCACCCACTCGAGTTTATGTTCAGTAGAATATCTCCATAACAAGGCGTAGCTCGGCCCCTTGTAGTCATTTGTTTCCAGTCTCTGTGTCTGCCCTCCAGAAACTCTACTATAGCAAAGTAGGACTGCTGGATCCCAGATGACTAAATGTCACCCAAAAGCAGTCAATCCATGACTTGAGTGTTAATAGTTGGGCTTTAATGGATCGTGAGGTTCTGATGGGTATTGTAATAAACAATGTACAACACAAAAATGGTGACTGCTGCTTGCTTTAGAAACAGGGCCTATGGCAGCGTCACTACGAAAAGCTGTGATCATGAGGAGCAGGGGTCGTTCATATGCATCACGCTGACCGTGTGGTCTCAGCCTGGCCTGCACTCTACAAGCCTTTGAGCTCCTTACGAAAAGCCCTCTCTATCTCTCTCTCCAGAAACCAGGCCGCTACCAGCTGGCCCCTGAGATGGAGACGTACGTGACCAACTTCCTGCAGGGTTCCCTGGAGGAACCCGACAAGCAGCTGGCGGTGCTGGTGGGCTTCTCCAAGGTCACCAACTGGGGCAACCCGGTGGTGTCGTCCTCCGTGGCGGGTGGTCAGCACCTGGGCCCCGCGGCGCTGCAGCGGTACGTCGCCTGGCCTGAAGGCCTCCTTCCTGCAGCCCCCGCTGGACAGCTGCCTCGACTTCAGCACACGCAAGCAGAAGACCGCCGAGGCCGAGAAGATGCAGTGAGTGGCCACCGAGACCAGGGGTTCTCAAACTAGTTTATAAATGGTCAATGGATTGCATTTATATCATGCTTTTATCCAAAGTGCTTTACAGTTGCCTCACATTCACCCATTTCATACACCGACGGCGGTGCCAACCATGCAAGGTAAAACACGTCAGAGCAGATAAAAAATACATTTGGATGCTGCTTATATTTTCCATTCATATGGCTACAACACAATACACTGCTTTTCACTTGGAAAAATCATTCAAGTTTGAGCCAATAAAAAATCTTGGGATTAATCGGCTACAATTAGTAAAAGTAACATAAAACGCATATCTTGGCAATTAAGGTAAAACACATCAAATGGCTGTAATTACTGATGGAATTGTCAATGGAGATTCACCTTGGGTGGAAATTGTCCAGGTCTATAACAGTTGTATGAGTTGTATGAGACTAAATGCCTTTCCTTTGGCTTCAGGTTTGTGTTTTTCCATGCGTTCTTTGTGGCTAAGAAGGCGACCCCAGACATCCCCGAGACGGAGGCCAAGCTCTCTGTGCCGTTCGATGACAGCACACGAGCGGCCCTCGTCAGCGGCTTCTATGGGTAAGAAGCACTCTTCCCCTGTAGGTCCCCTTGCCTAAGTTTCTAAGACTGGAATATAATAACTCCTTAAGAAATAAATGTAAGTGTGAAATGTAAATAGGATATTACGAAAATGAAAGGTTCTTCAGGAAAATATTGAGGAATTACAGTTGAGCACATTCTCATGCACTTTGTAGAATTTCTTCTTCTTCTTAGGATACTTCATGAAAATGATCTTAAGGTACTTTTGTGAATCTGGTGCCCAGGCTCCTGCAGACCATGCACCACCTCCCGCTGCTCGGGGAGTCTGGCGAGGCCCCGCCCACCGGCACCGGCACCCAGCGCCGGGTGGGGGGGGTCACCGCCGACGGCACCATGTGGATCTACTGCCTGGTGCAGTACGCCGACGCCCTGCTCAGCCAGCCCAAGTACATCCAGAGCGCCCTGCCCTTCAGCCCGGAGCAGAGGCAGGCCTGGGACAGGTACTGAGCCAATGCAATTACAATACAAACTCTGCATGAAACGGTTTATTGCAGAGTTTGAAGTTCAATCTGCACAGAGCAGGCGGTGTGTGTGTGTGTGTGTGTGTGTGTGT
>PIJE02000240.1:130561-215561 GCA_002895965.2 Coryphaenoides rupestris | reverse complement strand
CAAACACCAAGCGTTTAGTCGCGAGAGGCATGGATGTCCAAACTGCACTTATCTCGCGCTCAAACGCATTTTGCAGCCACGCACACAATAACCTCATAAGACGCTATTGCCCAATGATCCCTCTGTATGTATCTTGTGCTGGTGCACCTCTACTTGCTTCCCTACCGTTTTGGAGTTGGGGGGTTATTGCATTCGAGAGTAGTTCACAATTCATTTTCACAATAGGCGCTTGTGTGTTTCTAAGCGGTTAAACAGTAAAAGGTGATGGGTCTTCACAACTTTCATGGAAACGTTTATCCGACCTTACCAATGCTTGTGTGGGCATGAGTACATCATAAGACAGTGGGGCAACATCGGTTTAGGCATCAAACACCAAGCGTTTAGTCGCGAGAGGCATGGATGTCCAAACTGCACTTATCTCGCGCTCAAACGCATTTTGCAGCCACGCACACAATAACCTCATAAGACGCTATTGCCCAATGATCCCTCTGTATGTATCTTGTGCTGGTGCACCTCTACTTGCTTCCCTACCGTTTTGGAGTTGGGGGGTTATTGCATTCGAGAGTAGTTCACAATTCATTTTCACAATAGGCGCTTGTGTGTTTCTAAGCGGTTAAACAGTAAAAGGTGATGGGTCTTCACAACTTTCATGGAAACGTTTATCCGACCTTACCAATGCTTGTGTGGGCATGAGTACATCATAAGACAGTGGGGCAACATCGGTTTAGGCATCAAACACCAAGCGTTTAGTCGCGAGAGGCATGGATGTCCAAACTGCACTTATCTCGCGCTCAAACGCATTTTGCAGCCACGCACACAATAACCTCATAAGACGCTATTGCCCAATGATCCCTCTGTATGTATCTTGTGCTGGTGCACCTCTACTTGCTTCCCTACCGTTTTGGAGTTGGGGGGTTATTGCATTCGAGAGTAGTTCACAATTCATTTTCACAATAGGCGCTTGTGTGTTTCTAAGCGGTTAAACAGTAAAAGGTGATGGGTCTTCACAACTTTCATGGAAACGTTTATCCGACCTTACCAATGCTTGTGTGGGCATGAGTACATCATAAGACAGTGGGGCAACATCGGTTTAGGCATCAAACACCAAGCGTTTAGTCGCGAGAGGCATGGATGTCCAAACTGCACTTATCTCGCGCTCAAACGCATTTTGCAGCCACGCACACAATAACCTCATAAGACGCTATTGCCCAATGATCCCTCTGTATGTATCTTGTGCTGGTGCACCTCTACTTGCTTCCCTACCGTTTTGGAGTTGGGGGGTTATTGCATTCGAGAGTAGTTCACAATTCATTTTCACAATAGGCGCTTGTGTGTTTCTAAGCGGTTAAACAGTAAAAGGTGATGGGTCTTCACAACTTTCATGGAAACGTTTATCCGACCTTACCAATGCTTGTGTGGGCATGAGTACATCATAAGACAGTGGGGCAACATCGGTTTAGGCATCAAACACCAAGCGTTTAGTCGCGAGAGGCATGGATGTCCAAACTGCACTTATCTCGCGCTCAAACGCATTTTGCAGCCACGCACACAATAACCTCATAAGACGCTATTGCCCAATGATCCCTCTGTATGTATCTTGTGCTGGTGCACCTCTACTTGCTTCCCTACCGTTTTGGAGTTGGGGGGTTATTGCATTCGAGAGTAGTTCACAATTCATTTTCACAATAGGCGCTTGTGTGTTTCTAAGCGGTTAAACAGTAAAAGGTGATGGGTCTTCACAACTTTCATGGAAACGTTTATCCGACCTTACCAATGCTTGTGTGGGCATGAGTACATCATAAGACAGTGGGGCAACATCGGTTTAGGCATCAAACACCAAGCGTTTAGTCGCGAAAGCTGCTATGTTTATATGCCTTGCTGTTTATATGCATATTCGTTTAGATTTCTCATTCCTGTTGCTCTTTCTACTGTATATACTGTAAATATTGTGGCTATTCTGATCCTCCAATTAAACTTCTTGAATCTTGAATGCCACTAACCTCACCATAGGACTGAATAACAACAGCCACATTAGTGCAGCCCTAAAAAGAACGGCGAGTAGAACTGACCTCAACCTCCTTCATCTCCTCATCCTGACCCTCCTGCTTGGTGGGGTCCTGGTTGGTGACCACCAGGGCACTTTCTTCCTCGTCCTTATCCGGGTCCAACACCTGAGCGGAGGGAGACACGGGACACACACAACAAGGGTCACCCATGTGCCACACACACACACACAGCCCGGGTGCGGTGAACAGTGTGGCGACTCCACCCAACACCTGGGTCTCCCATAGGGAAAGGTGGTGAACAATACTAAATGATTGCATGTGGTGAAATCAATGGATGTTTTGCCATTCCTTTCAACTCCATGAACGCAGTTGAGAAGAATGGCCTCGTCCATATTGTTCCGTGAAGGAAACACAACAAAAAATCTAATTATTTATAATGAATTGTGACTTGTAAGGGTGCGTATGTGTAATGTCTACTAGAGGTAGGAACAGTGAACTGGAAACAGAGTCTCTCATTACACTCACTTAATAGCTGATGGATAGCTTTGCCATTTCTAACAAATTACACTCAAATTGCAGCTCTTAAATCTCACCAAACGGCACCTTTAAAAAGACTCGTGACAATGTGCCAACTCCATTACATTGTGAGCATTTGGACCCGCTCCACACTCACGTCCAAGATGGCGGTGAGGGCCGTGGCGGTGACGTGGGGGCAGATGGAGGCGAACACGGTCTTGCAGACCTGCCTGATGTGGCGGCTGGGCTGGGAGAGCAGCGACAGCAGGATGTCCACCACCACCTCCGCCCAGTGGGGCTCCGCCTCCTCCTTAGCTGTGGGGGAGGGGGGGGGTGTGTACAGAGAGAGCCAGATATATGTACAGTATATACTACAGTATATACAGCACATACACATACATGCACAGTGTGCATGTTTTTATTATACCTTATAAACATTTATTTGACATTTAATGCAAATGAAATTGGAATGTATTACTGTGTATTGTAATATGTAATAAATTAATTTGTTATTTGTAATATATTGAGCATTTCAGTGTTATTAACACTGCAGAGGCAATGAGTATTTGTACCTGGCAGTACTTAAAGAATGATCAAAACACAAACTGCTTTACATCAGTATTTAAAGAATATCAGTAAGGCTGCAAGATAAAAGTTGCATTGCCGATGCAGAATCCAAACCAGATTTAAAAAAACAAAAACAAAATAAAACATGGCTGTTTAAAAGAGTCATATCCCGGACACTAGCGTTAGCTTGTTGGTTTACCTTGGCTTTTCCTCTTCTTCTTCTTCTCCTGGGCCTTCTGGATGCAGCTGTGTATGTCCTGCATGGTGTCCACCAACTCCTCCGGGCTCTGCACACGGGACACATCGCTTTATGCTCATGTCCTCGTTTCTCGCTCAACTGCAGACTGCACTTGATTAACTGCGTGTTTCAACTGTGCTTTAATGCTCATCACAGTGAAACGCAGCCATCCTCGTAATGACTTTTTAATGGTGTTTCTGCCCCAGTTGTCCCCAACTAACGGCTCACAGTCTTGGAATGGATGATGTTTTGGAGAAGCAGAGGCTTATGTCGGGCTTCCGCCTCGACCCAATACCCTTTAGTTACAACACCGGCGGCCACACATGTGCGAGTGGAGGTGTCAGTGGTTATATTATAGCCTTCCCTCAGCCATGTTTTAGGCACTTTGTGTGGTTGGATGACCAACCACCGCGCTAAGTAAACAAATCCAACATTGCCTTTTTCCCCTGTATAACATTATAACAAAACATTATACAAAAGGCTATCATTTTGGTTACTTGTTCGTTAGGATCTCAGTGGCTAGTTCATCTCCACATGATATGATGTATTGCGAGAGGTCCCGTTTGACAGTTTTATTTCATTAAACAGTCATTAAGGATAAATATGAATACGTTTTGGCCATGGACTATTGCGCGGGCAGCCGTTCAAGCTTTGCCTTCAATCTACCAAATATGGATGGTTCCTACTGCTGGCTGCGGTGGAGTGTATGTGTTTGATGGCTGGTTTAAGCAGCCTCACCTGGCCCTGGACACCTGTGGGGCATTACCTCATCAGGGCCCACAGGTTAAGTCAGCCATCAACACACACACAGAGCACTAGCAGGTATACCATCTGCTCTGTTATCCATTTTACAAACTTTACAATAAACCAGACTATACACCACCAGCAGCCAGTGTCCTTTGGAGGAGCCCCTCAAAAGCCACGTTAGCATTGCCGGCAGCGAACAAAATTCCAAACCAGCGGGTGACTTGATGGACGCTATGCCACTATATTCTATGCTGCCACCACCTGGAGAACAGGAGGCGGGGAGCTGGGAGGTGGGAGGCCTACCTTGAAGAGGTGGATGCCCACCAACATCAGGAGCTGCTGGAAGGAGTGGTTCTCTGGCGTGGCTTCCTTCTTAGCCTTCTTCATCAGAGACGCCACCGACGCGAGCATGCTGGGAAGAGGAGCATAGCACCAAAAGTAATCAGGTCGGACACACTTAAAACGCACAGGCAAAAAGCATAACACACTGATTTAGTTCAACTCCTATATAATTAGTTTTTGTCATAAACCCCCCCCCACAGGGTTTTTAAAACATCAAATTAAATGACTTATGAAGGACTTTCCAGGCCCAGCTCCTCAAAATTCAAAGAGCCAACATGGCATAGTCTGAGACACGGTTCAAGGTTAATTTACTGTTACACTGATAATTTCTATTATGAGAACTAGCAGGATTTACAGAAGTTCAGACATGTAAACAGAGAGGCTTGAATTTGTGAACATGTCTCAATTGTGCTGCAGCCAATTTCTATTCTTGCAGAAGGCCTTGATTTGTGCATTCTTTTTTGCAGATCATCGCTTGTTATATTTGCCTGCATTGCCTGTATTGTGTTTGCCGTTTGTAAACATGTGACGCTGCCAATCAGGTGTGTGATGTGCTTAGTCTCAATGAGACCAACCTGTGTATTTAAAAAGGGCCAAATAAAAATACATTTAGGACAATGTGTGGAGTGTGTGTGGTTGGTGGCTGGCCCAGTTAGAGTCTGGGGCCGGTTGAGACGGCACACTTGAGGTGCATTGGGCAATCAATGCCCACGGCGGTGCCAACCATGCAAGGTAACAACCAACACGTCAGGAGCAGTTAGGGTTAGGTGGCGTCTTGCTCAGGGACACCTCCACACTTAACTAGGCGGAGCCCGGGGATCGAACCAGCAACCTTCCTGTTGCCAGACAACCGCTCTTACCTCCTGAGCTACTGTCGCCCCCATCACTAATGTACCCCCTCCGAGATATTTATTTGACCAAGTACCCCTTTAAAGTTAAAGTGATGTGCTCTTATTGGAAAGATTTACAAACTTTTTCTTTCTCGTCTCCCAGGAAAGACAACAAGGCCACCCGGCTGAGGAGGTGGCTGGTGGCGCGCCTCATCTCCATCGTGGAGAACCACAGCGTCAAGAAGGAGGAGGACCTGGTCATGGACGTAGCCAGGTGGGTCTGGGTCCCCCGTGGAACACGCACTCACGGACCTGGGAGGTCACCTCTCACATCCGCGTGTATTTTGCCTGTGGGGTTCACTATGGGGTTTTCAGTGAAATTAGCTTTTGTAGTTTGTACGTCGCGAATCTGTCAGCTGGTCTGATATTTGATGAGAGCAGAGTTCAGTGTAATTAAACTAGGAAAACATAAAATGAAAATTGTGGTCACAGTGTACCTTATCGAGCCAGATCTACAATAACGATTCCCATGGTGCAGTTCAACTAGTCTAGCGATTTCTGCAAATGTACATTTTTCATCAGTACAAGGTAAATAACTGCAAGAATGCAGTGTTTTGGACTGTAACCAAACCACTTCGATGTCAACTGCTGTTTATCAGCTTTCATTGTTGTTTCATTGACATTCATTGTTACAAACGTCATCTCTGGTTATTGGTCAACGATCACCGACGCATATGGGTAGTTTAGTAGATGTCATGGAGTAAAAGTTAGTCAAATTAGTGGGCTTGATTGCCCAATGCACCTCAAGTGTGCCGTCTCAACCGGCCCCAGACTCTAACTGGGCCAGCCACCAACCACACACACTCCACACATTGTCCTAAATGTATTTTTATTTGGCCCTTTTTAAATACACAGGTTGGTCTCATTGAGACTAAGCACATCACACACCTGATTGGCAGCGTCACATGTTTACAAACGGCAAACACAATACAGGCAATGCAGGCAAATATAACAAGGATGATCTGCAAAAAAGAATGCACAAATCAAGGCCTTCTGCAAGAATAGAAATTGGCTGCAGCACAATTGAGACATGTTCACAAATTCAAGCCTCTCTGTTTACATGTCTGAACTTCTGTAAATCCTGCTAGTTCTCATAATAGAAATTATCAGTGTAACAGTAATTAACCTTGAACCGTGTCTCAGACTATGCCATGTTGGCTCTTTGAATTTGAGGGAGCTGGGCCTGGAAAGTCCTTCATAAGTCATTTAATTTGATGTTTAAAAACCCTGTGGGGGGGGGGGTTATGACAAAAACTAATTATATAGGAGTTGAACTAAATCAGTGTGTTATCTTTTTGCTGTGCGTTTTAAGTGTGTCCGACCTGATTACTTTTGGTGCTATGCTCCTCTTCCCAGCATGCTCGCATCGGTGGCGTCTCTGATGAAGAAGGCTAAGAAGGAAGCCACGCCAGAGAACCACTCCTTCCAGCAGCTCCTGATGTTGGTGGGCATCCACCTCTTCAAGGTAGGCCTCCCACCTCCCAGCTCCCCGCCTCCTGTTCTCCAGGTGGTGGCAGCATAGAATATAGTGGCATAGCGTCCATCAACCAGCGTCACCCGCTGGTTTGGAATTTTGTTCGCCGCCGGCAGCGCCATGCTAACGTGGCTTTTGAGGGGCTCCTCCAAAGGACACTGGCTGCTGGTGGTGTATAGTCTGGTTTATTGTAAAGTTTGTAAAACGGATAACAGAGCAGATGGTATACCTGCTAGTGCTCTGTGTGTGTGTTGATGGCTGACTTAACCCTGGCCCTGATGAGGTAATGCCCCACATGTGTCCAGGGCCAGGTGAGGCTGCTTAAACCAGCCATCAAACACACACACTCCACCGCAGCCAGCAGTAGGAACCATCCATATTTGGTAGATTGAAGGCAAAGCTTGAACGGCTGCCCGCGCAATAGTCCATGGCCAAAACGTATTCATATTTATCCTTAATGACTGTTTAATGAAATAAAACTGTCAAACGGGACCTCTCGCAATACATCATATCATGTGGAGATGAACTAGCCACTGAGATCCTAACGAACAAGTAACCAAAATGATAGCCTTTTGTATAATGTTTTGTTATAATGTTATACAGGGGAAAAAGGCAATGTTGGATTTGTTTACTTAGCGCGGTGGTTGGTCATCCAACCACACAAAGTGCCTAAAACATGGCTGAGGGAAGGCTATAATATAACCACTGACACCTCCACTCGCACATGTGTGGCCGCCGGTGTTGTAACTAAAGGGTATTGGGTCGAGGCGGAAGCCCGACATAAGCCTCTGCTTCTCCAAAACATCATCCATTCCAAGACTGTGAGCCGTTAGTTGGGGACAACTGGGGCAGAAACACCATTAAAAAGTCATTACGAGGATGGCTGCGTTTCACTGTGATGAGCATTAAAGCACAGTTGAAACACGCAGTTAATCAAGTGCAGTCTGCAGTTGAGCGAGAAACGAGGACATGAGCATAAAGCGATGTGTCCCGTGTGCAGAGCCCGGAGGAGTTGGTGGACACCATGCAGGACATACACAGCTGCATCCAGAAGGCCCAGGAGAAGAAGAAGAAGAGGAAAAGCCAAGGTAAACCAACAAGCTAACGCTAGTGTCCGGGATATGACTCTTTTAAACAGCCATGTTTTATTTTGTTTTTAGTTTTTTAAATCTGGTTTGGATTCTGCATCGGCAATGCAACTTTTATCTTGCAGCCTTACTGATATTCTTTAAATACTGATGTAAAGCAGTTTGTGTTTTGATCATTCTTTAAGTACTGCCAGGTACAAATACTCATTGCCTCTGCAGTGTTAATAACACTGAAATGCTCAATATATTACAAATAACAAATTAATTTATTACATATTACAATACACAGCAATACATTCCAATTTCATTTGCATTAAATGTCAAATAAATGTTTATAATTAAATTAGGTATAATAAAAACATGCACACTGTGCATGTATGTGTATGTGCTGTATATACTGTAGTATATACTGTACATATATCTGGCTCTCTCTGTACACACACCCCCCCTCCCCCACAGCTAAGGAGGAGGCGGAGCCCCACTGGGCGGAGGTGGTGGTGGACATCCTGCTGTCGCTGCTCTCCCAGCCCAGCCGCCACATCAGGCAGGTCTGCAAGACCGTGTTCGCCTCCATCTGCCCCCACGTCACCGCCACGGCCCTCACCGCCATCTTGGACGTGAGTGTGGAGCGGGTCCAAATGCTCACAATGTAATGGAGTTGGCACATTGTCACGAGTCTTTTTAAAGGTGCCATTTGGTGAGATTTAAGAGCTGCAATTTGAGTGTAATTTGTTAGAAATGGCAAAGCTATCCATCAGCTATTAAGTGAGTGTAATGAGAGACTCTGTTTCCAGTTCACTGTTCCTACCTCTAGTAGACATTACACATACGCACCCTTACAAGTCACAATTCATTATAAATAATTAGATTTTTTGTTGTGTTTCCTTCACGGAACAATATGGACGAGGCCATTCTTCTCAACTGCGTTCATGGAGTTGAAAGGAATGGCAAAACATCCATTGATTTCACCACATGCAATCATTTAGTATTGTTCACCACCTTTCCCTATGGGAGACCCAGGTGTTGGGTGGAGTCGCCACACTGTTCACCGCACCCGGGCTGTGTGTGTGTGGCACATGGGTGACCCTTGTGTGTGTCCCGTGTCTCCCTCCGCTCAGGTGTTGGACCCGGATAAGGACGAGGAGGAAAGTGCCCTGGTGGTCACCAACCAGGACCCCACCAAGCAGGAGGGTCAGGATGAGGAGATGAAGGAGGTTGAGGTCAGTTCTACTCGCCGTTCTTTTTAGGGCTGCACTAATGTGGCTGTTGTTATTCAGTCCTATGGTGAGGTTAGTGGCATTCAAGATTCAAGAAGTTTAATTGGAGGATCAGAATAGCCACAATATTTACAGTATATACAGTAGAAAGTGCAACAGGAATGAGAAATCTAAACGAATATGCATATAAACAGCAAGGCATATAAACAAATGGCAGTCTTTCCCGTGTATGACCACCGCTGCTAAAAGGAGAGAAGGAAAAAAAAGTTTAAAAAGATTTTTAACTCACAAGGAAACATCGTCATTGGTTTGTAAATGACGTCACCATGTGTTTGTGCTCTTGTGGCCTCCCCAGAACGAGTCATCGGAGGAGGAGGAGGAGGAGGAGGAGGAGGATGAGGATGACGACGACGAAGATGAGGATGATGTTGATGATGATGAAGAGGAGGAGGCTATCGCCGAGGGGGAAGTGGACCCCAGCTTCCGCCTGGAGCTGATGAAAGTGCTCCAGAAGCAAAATGCCTTGGTGGGTTGTGTTAAGTGTCTCCCAATCACTAGTCTGCTCCGCTGGTCTGCTCCACTGGTCTGCTCCACTGGTCTGCCCCTCTAGTATGCTCCGCTAGTCTGCTCCTCTAGTATGCTCCGCTAGTCTGCTCCGCTGGTCTGCTCCGCTGGTCTGCTCCTCTAGTCTGCTCCTCTAGTCTGCTCCTCTAGTATGCTTCGCTAGTCTGCTTCGCTAGTCTGCTCCGCTAGTCTGACCCTCTAGTATGCTCCGCTAGTCTGCTCCGCTGGTCTGCTCCGCTAGTCTGCTCCTCTAGTCTGCCCCTCTAGTATGCTCCGCTAGTCTGCTGCGCTAGTCTGCTCCGCTAGTCTGCTCCGCTGGTCTGCTCCGCAGGTCTGCTCCGCTAGTCTGCCCCTCTAGTATGCTCCGCTAGTCTGCTCCGCTAGTATGCTGCGCCAGTCTGTATAACACATGAAGTGGCCACAAGGCCTGCTTGGGGTTTCTCATTTTGATGTGGAGAAGAACTGAGGATAACAAGTTGAAGCGAGTGCCCCCCAGAGATAGTTGTGGTGACATTGCAATTTTCTAGCAGCCCAAAAGGTCATCTGCCTTAAGAGTCTTTGACGTTAGTGATGACAAGACAGTGTGATCAGAGTGTGTTGCCATACTCTGCAAACAGCTGATTGATGTGAAAGTGCATGTAGGCCCCCACCTATCTTAACACACATAACGCACCCTTACATCTACGTAGATCTACATCTCATCATGGTTACCCAAAGTCACAATTCATTAGAAATGCTTACCTTTTCAGATTTCCTTGAAGGAATCAATATTGACAATACCGTTTATTTAAACTGCCTGGATGCAAATGAATGCTCAGCAGCATAAATTCATGATGAAGTAATATACTGTAAATCTATTATTATTTTGTGACCACACAGGCTACGGAGGAGGACGGGAGCGATGAAGAGGAGCTGGACGACGAGGCAATGATGTCGCTGGACGCCGGCATGGCCACGCTCTTCTCGGAGCAGAAGAAGAAGATGGAGGCCAAGCGGGAGGAGAAGGTCAAAGTGCACAAGGAGAAGACTCTCATCCTGGACTTCAAGATGAAGGTGCACCATCTTTCTCCTGCGGCTCAGTGGGAAGGACTCTTGTTTCCCAGAAAGACATCATTTTTAACAATGCTTTTTCCCCAAAATCCATTTTTCTTCAGGTGCGATCATATGAGCTGCAGCAACACGTTCGTCGCGTGTTGCGTGTGCGTCTGTATGCTGCAAGGACTTCAGATTGACTCATTCTTTATTAGGGGTCGACCGATATTCAGCATTTTTCCGATTATTGGAATCGTTATTTTGTATGATCTTGCCGATTTAAATGGAAAAAAATAAATAAAAAATGCGCTCCTTACAGGCCCAGAAAAAACCATATCGGTCGACCCCTATTCTTTTATGATTATTATGATTATTATATGATTCACAAGTCAACATGTTGGTGTGTGTGAGATCAGGTGCTGGACCTGTTGGAGGTGTTTGTGAGCAAGCAGGCGGGCAGCCCTCTGGTTCTGGGCTTGGTGGAGCCCCTGCTGGCAGTCATCGAGAGGAGCATGGGCTCTGACCGGCACCAGCAGGAGCAGGACTTCATCCGCAGGGTGGCCGATATCTTCAGGTACATTTTGAATGTGGACTCCCAACCAACAGGGGGCAGCAGCATCGCTGCTACACACCGCTGTTGGTTATCTTTTCTGCTGATGGTGATACACAACGTTTTCTTTAGATTTGGGATAATTTGATGGTTGTTATAAAAAATGTTTTAATAATAAAAAATGGGGGGGGAAAGGTGACAATTCAAACTGGAAAGCTTGAATCCAAAAACACAATGAGTGTGGAATTTAGTTCATATTTGTATTGCGACCCCAGAAATTGAGTCATTGTTGAAACAGAGCAAATCACTCAACTTCATTTTGTACACAGAATTTCTCCTGACATGCCTGTGTGCTTTTGGGCTGAAGACAAACCCCTGCTCATTCACTGGATCTGACGACAAAGAGCTATCCATCAACCTGTGTGTGTGTGTGTGTTTTCCTACCAGGAACCAGCTGTGCAGGTCCAAGGTGTACTGCAAGACTGCCGGCGACAGACAGGGGGAGCTCCACGATCTCCTGGAGAAACTGGTCCACAAAGCCCAGAAGCACACAGACTCGTCCGTCTCGCTCTACTACTTCAGGTTAGTAGGCAGCGTCTCGGCAGAACTCCCCCATCATCGACCCATGATTCCATCTTCCTGGGCCTAGAAGACTAATATTGTCTTTGTGTGCCCCCCCCCCCCCCCCCAGTGCGTCTCTCTACCTGGTCAAAGTGCTGAGAGGAGGTCTTCCATCGGCTGAGACCAGTGAGGGCAAGACACCCGAGATGCCCTCAAGCCAAGACGTATGTTATATCTGTAGATTCTCCGCCGCATAGTTTGCATTGTAGTCAATGATACATTCTGTTGGTTCATTTGCATTATTTGATTGAAAATAGTCAAAATCAACTACATGGTCAAAATTGGTTCATGGGAAAATTCATTGTCAATAGACTTTGATTGTGCTAAGTGGCTGTAGTCAAACTCTTTTGCTTTAATGTATAATTATGAAGTAAAGGCTGATTGCACAGTGTAATGGATATAAAATAATAACACCGTCACCGTTAAGTTCTCTATAAGCCTCTATTTCACAATGCTGCCACCGGGCACGACTTTTTGTGGCACCCAGTTACCATAGCTACGATACAAAGCCGAGTAGCAGCAATGGGAGGTAGAACAATCGCAGTAACTGTGGAATTCCACTGCCCGTTGTAATATTCAGGAATATTTAATAAAGAGAATGACCACCGAATTGTAAAAACTGCAATCGTAAAATAAAAAGTTGACTACAGCCACTTTATGGAGAACCCTCTGAACGTGGTCTGTGGGTGCAGCTGCGGTTCATGGGCGGCGTGGAGGTGGAGCGAGTGTCGGCCCTCTTCAGACAGGCCCTGGACTCCCTGATGACCAAGAGGAACAGCCCGCTGACCGTGCAGATGTTTGTGGACCTCTGCAACCGCTTCCCCGTGAGTACCCGTCTCCACTTTGGTGCAAGAATAGAGAAGTTATTTAGATATTTTTTAACCACACTATATTGTGATGCTGCTATGTTGAGAAAGGCTACTGACCACATAGTCTGCCATAGCATAGGGCTGCTTCGTCCACACTATGTTCAGTGGTTGAGACGTGTCCTGGTGCTGTGCTTGCAGGCTCTGGGTGTGAACCTGCTGGACACGGTGGTGCTAAACGTCAGCGCTGGGGTCAGAGAGCATCAACAGGTACAAACCAAGCTCACTTAAGGAGAACAATTTCCCTTGAAAGCCCGTTAAAAAATATACAATGACTTTAGCATGTGGCTAAAGGACGCCTTTAACAATTAATCCAAATATTATTGAAATCGCGATGACCAAGTGAAATATCCAGACCGCAGGAGCTGCAAAAGGATATGTAAATAGAAATGTATAATAGCTTTTATAAATGAAATACTGTTGTACTGCAACACTACAGACCCCAACAGATGTCATGTGATCATGATGTCATGGTTTTTGTAGTTTTTTCAGTGAAAATGAAAATTTATTTTAAATTATTATTTTATTTTTAAATGCATTTACCCAGTTGGTTCAGTCTTACCGTGTGTGTGTGTCCTGCAGGGCCAGGCGTGCGTGCTGCTGCTGCGGGCGTTGCAGAACCGTGACACCCAGCAGCTGCTGGCGGGCGAGGCCTGGCTGCAGTTGTGCAGGGCGCTGGTGGAGCAGCTGGCTACGGTACGACGCTGTGCACGCACACAGACGCCTCTTTCACGCCAGCATGTCGAGGACCTCGAGTCCAGTGACTAACGCTGTGGTTGTGTCCCCACGACCCGCAGACTCTGAAGGCGGTGGGACAGTTCCAGAGCAAAGTGTCCCAGGAGAAGGTGACCAAGGCCCTGGAGCTCTGTCAGTTCCTGCTGAAGAACATTAGAACTAAGGTGAGCATACGAGTTGCCTCATGAGAAGGGCGCATGTTGTACCACAGTAGCATACCCCAAATGACAATGTACATCCTTATATTTATTTTTACTTTCTTTAACTTTTCTGATTGGCCGGCAGGTGTGTGTTAAAACCATGTTGTTCGGCTCAAGTTGAAAGTCCATCCGCTACCCAACCTGTAACCATAGCAACATTAATGAGCACTGTCAAAGCTTACTTATCAACTGCAGCAAGCAGAGTTACCAATGTGATAAACTAACGATTGGGAAGGAAAGCGCTGCAATTGCTGATTTGAACATTTCTTTCAATCTATTTGGAGAATATAACAATTTTTTGAAGAATGGGACACAGCAAAGAAAGAGTGAATGTAATACTTTGTAAGGAGTTATGGCGATGGAGCCATAACCTTCGCTTACGTCCCCCTGTTGTGATTTACACCATGACTAAACAGCTCGGTGGTAAAAAGGACTAGAGTTATTCTTTGTCAGGACGGTAAGCTCTTGCTTCATTACCTTACGGTTTTTGAGTGCAAAACTAACGGTGCCTGAAAGGTTATCCCAGTAAATTACCGGGAGGTACTTTATTGGAATAATCCAACATGAATCTGTTGATTGTTTGAGCAATAGGACTCTTGGAACGATCGCCATTGGAGCATATTTATTTGCGACGGATGTCGACATGTTCTCCTATAGATTTTAACACAGATTATCTCCTGTGTGGTTGTTTTGTTGTAGAATCTGTCGGTCGACATTGGACCCCTCCAGGTGGTGCTGGGCTCTATGTCTGAGTCCATCAGCCTCCAGAAGGCGGGACACCTGGAGGACACGTACTGGGCTGTCATGAAGCACTTCGGGGTGATGTGAGTTATGGTTCCACTTGCCCTTCACCTCTCTGCCGGTGTTAACGTCTCCGGCACGTGACGTGTGTGGTCTGCATGTCTCAAGAAGCCAGTGGCTGAATACGTGCTCACAGTCTCAGCTATCTCACTGACTTTTAATCCGCAACACAAAGGTACGTTAGGTGTACCATAGCAGGCTCCACGTTGCTGTAAATGGTATACATAATGCTACCTGACAGTAAAACGTTATGCGACATAAACGGTAAAACGTTATGCGACATAAAAGTTAAAACGTTTATGTAGCATCGGATGGACTACAAAGATGGTAGCAGTCATTTGAGGTGTCATTTGAGGTGTCATTTGAGAATTATGTCAAAATATACATTAAAAGAAAAAAAAATATTTTTATTATCTGACCACACAACGACATTACAAATTTTAGCATGATTGATTTCTCTTTTGACTGTTGTTTTGACAGACGGCCCAAGGTGGAGAAGGTTAAGAAACCCAACGAGACGCCGGCGCCTCAGGCGTCAACGGCACTTCCTAAAAAGAAAGGTTTCCTGCCCGAAACAAAGAAGAGGAAGAACCGCAACAAGCAGGCTACCACAGAAGGAGCCGCCGCCCCCACGCCCGTGGCCACGCCCACTGATGCCAGCGCTGGAGAGAAAGGACAGGGCAAGAAGAAGAACAAGAGGAAACCCAAGAGGAAGGCACCAGGCAGTGACGAAGCCAGCCCCGCCAAAAAGGCCAAGCCCCAGCCAGGGAGTAAACCAGGCAAAAAGAAAGCAAAGAAGCAGGGAGCCGGACCCAAATAAGCCGGTGGTCCAGCCCACCAGACTGTATTAAAGGACAATGTTGAGATGATGTGTTCTGCTACATATTGTAATTGATGCTGTCAGTCGTTGTCTTAAGGCTTCTGCCTCACTGTGTGTATCAGTGTTTGTTGGACTACATGATCACCTTTTTATATAAAATTAGTTTGTCAAGTAAACCAACCGTTTAGAGATGAATGAAATGCTTTGACAAATCTGATGTTTGTCCTCCAAAGTAAAACTAGTTTATCGGAAAAGTAATATACTTACTATCTTATGGACTTGATAAGATGCACCAGAGAGGAGGGAGATGATGTAACGCAAAAGCATAAGAAATTATTTTGTTCTAAAATATGTAGTTTTATCCAACACAAAATATTAATACTTGTGGGTGTTTGCCAAGGTTTGTTTCCAAATGAGGGCTTCCATTTTCCAAGCCATCAATGTTTTCCTCAATTTAGAAATAAAACATACTGGGACACAGGAGGTGGACATTTGGCATCTCCAGATGACTCATCACCCTTTTTCTTGCCATGGTGAAGATCATTAAACCCCTTGCCTTACTTACCTTGTGAGTTTTAAGAACGTATTAGGGTTGCAATGGGTTTCATTCAAGTTATGTTTGGCTCTTATCCTGGAAGCGGTTATGTTTTGGCCTGCCAATTAAATCCATTCTCATGATAAATGGTCTGTTCGGTGACTTTAAGAAGAGACGTGGTGGATGTGGTGCTCGGATCTGTACGCAGGAGGGTCCTGCTGGACTCCTCCCGGCCGGTCTCTGGACTGCCTGACCTTGGTCCCAGCGGGCTGACCTTGGTCCAGGCCCATCAGTATTCAGTACAGAGGCTGGAGGCGGTGACGTCATCACTCAGAGAGCCCTGTCCCCTCTCCAGGCGGCGGCGCGCAGAGAGGACACGCTGTGCACTTTAATGTAAGCTGGTTGAAGCTTTGGACAACAAAAACAAATAAAAAAATGTATGAATAGTATGAGCAAATTAAGCGAAGGTTTGTGTGTTTAAGGAATAATAGGCTATTAAGAAAGTATATTTGTCGTTTACACAAGGACCCTTTATTTATCTTCAGTCACTTTGTCCTTCACGCAGCAAACACTCGCCTGTCCTTCTGATATTAAGATGAATGCTGTTCCATATTTCTGTGTCTAATGTGGATGGCGACACCGTCCTTGTCATTGTCTATTTTTGCATTCGGTGATGTTTATTTGATGTAGGCCCGTGACAGAGGGGGCCAGGGAGAGAGCAGCTATGGATCTCCATAATTGATAGAAGGACATGTGGATGCCCAGGGGACAGCCCCTGGAGGACAAGCAGAGAACTGCACCACACACACACGCTAATGTAGGACTGCCCTCTGCAGAACAACACAAGACTACTTGTACATATCAATTGGCCTTTTTTATTTTTTACGTTGTATGTGTTGAGTAAATATCGATGAATGAAAAGCCTATCTCATATATAAAACAAGCCAGCTGCTTACATAAGTAGGCCTCAAGGTTGTGGGACACCTTTAAGACTTATTTGCAAGGATATGCTAATGTTCTATTTAATCAGCTATTTATTTAAAGGCTTTTATTCAACTCGGATGACTATTTTTTCTCAGTATGTCCTGTTTGATCTTACAGGCTGCTGGCCAGTGGACAGTAAACAGCCGTACCTGGGACGGCCAGCAGAGGGCGACACCTGCAGCCGGTACAGTTGTCAACATGGAAGGTGGAATTGTACTACAGGTTATTAACATGCATATGATGAAGGTCCAACAACATTTCACACACTTGAATTCTGAATTCACGTCACCCTCCTCGTTTTTCGGGATTCTCTTTTTATTATATTCCAGGAGAATACATTATAAATACTCAAAGATGAAAATACTGTGTAAAGCGCTCAAATAGACTCTCACATGGAGGAAGCAAAAGATCTTGTGTGTGTGCATGACCACAACAAAATATCTGGAGTCCTACAATAACCTAGTAACTAGCGCTACCGACACATTTTTTTTATTTACTGACATTATAATACTGACATTGGTATAGCCTACGTCATGTAAATAAGTACTCACTTCAAGGGAAACAAATACGCAAATAAGTTCGGCAATGATATATTCTATAATACGCAGCTTATCGGCTGCCTACCAGCACCACAACACTCGGGCCTAGAACAATACGACTGTCACCGTGTCTCGTCCATAGAGGGCATGCGAAGTTCGAGACACCTGGCCATCACATAGCGATAAGTTCCCCTCCATCTGCTAGGACACCACCACGTCACACGCTGGGAACGGTTACAAACAGTGGTCTGTAGTCATCTATAGAGGGAAGACATCCAAAGTCAAGCAAGCAAATTATTATTTATACAGTAGATATTTCTTGGAGAGATAGAATGTGCAGGTCTACTACGTTACGCGTGGCCGCCTTATAGCTTAGACATCCACAACACGCACAGCCTCACCACCACCACCAGTACCACCACCCGTACCAACACCACCCCCACCACCATCCACCCCCAGTACCACCACCACCAGTACCACCACCACTAGTACCACCACCAGCACCACCACCACCAATTCCACCGTCCACCCCCACCACCACCAGTACCACTGTCCACCACCAGTACCACTGTCCACCACCAGTACCAACACCACCAGTACCACCACCAGTACCAACACCACCACTACCACCACCATCCACCACCAGTACCACCACCACCAGTACCACTGTCCACCCCCACCACCATCCACCACCAGTACCACCACCACAACCGTCCACCACCAGTACCACTACCACCGTCCACCACCAGTACCACCACTAGTAACACCACCAATACCAGTACCAGTCCCACCACCACCACCAGTACCACCACCCCCACCCCCCAGTACCACCGTCCACCACCAGTACCAGTCCCACCACCAGTAACACCACTAATACCAGTCCCACCACCACCAGTACCACCACCAGTACCCCCACCCCCCAGTATGCGTGGTCCACGTCGGCTCCATCAATCCGCATCGTCCCACATGACTAAACAACCTATCGGCTGTGCTTCTTTTGTTCACAGAATACGCTAATTCTCTATCTATTGCTGACACTATCTTAAATCTATTCTACACATTTATTTTCTCTACGTCAGTTAAGGTATACAAGCAGCAGAGCCGAGGATAATAGAATCACCCGACGCGAATAATAATAATAATGATGATGATGATGATGAGGGATGAGATTCACATTGCTTGAGATGTGGCGTGGTGGGGCTGTTCTTTGTGGCGTAGTATTGCTTTCCTTGGGTTTTATTCCATGCTGAATGCGTAGAGTTTCCTTGAGCCCTGACCCCTGACATGTAGGTAGTGAGATCTACTGGTCTCTATTGTTCACACGGCTGCTGGGGGGGGGGGGGGGGGGGTCTGGGGGGGCTGGTGGGGCTCCGCATTGTCAAGAGGAGGAGACCACCGTGTGCAGGCGCGTGTGTTCCTCCTCTCCTCCCCCGTGCTCATCATGATGCAGACGTCCACCACCACCACTGTCTCGTCCTAACACACCCGGGGCCGGGGGAGGGGGCGGGGCAGGGGGAGGGTGGGCATCCGAGAGGTCGATCTTCTCGTGCGCGGCACCGGGGGGCGGTTTCAACGAGGGGTCCCGGCTCACCGACGGGCGCACTATGGTGGTGACGCGCGGCGGGGCCCCCCTCGGGTGGCGCCGGTCGCCCCCACCGCCGCCCGCACGCGCGCCTCTGGCGGCGTGCGGGCGGCGGCGGTCGCGCTCGTACTCCTCGTGCGCGCGCTGGATCTTCCTCTTCCGAAGCTTCCTCTTGTGGAGGTGAAACGTCGCCATGGAAACGAGGACGATCCCCGCAATCATGGCCACCAGCACGACGAGCGCCGCGGTGGAGGAGAACGGCGGGAGGAAGACGCGGTTCAAGTGTGTCACGCAGGTGCCGTTATCCTGGGCAGACCCCCCCTGGCACGGGGAGACCTCCCCCGCCCCCGCCCCCACCGCGCCGTCACCCAGCGCCCCCGTCGCCGTCATCCCGCTCCGGTAGCCCGCGGTGCTCTTCGCGTCGCGCTGGAGGCGCACTAGAAATGTCTCCGCTTGTTCTCTTAAGGCGTCTTCAGCGCGGGGAGAAAACGAGCCGCAGGCGTCCCGTCAGGCCCATCTGAATACCTGGCGTGGAGAAATAAAGCATCACACCATGTTAGACCCTCACTCTGGCCAAGTGGAGACACAAGACGTGTTTTGGCGGAGACGTGTCCCCCAACCAGGGTAGTGTAACACGTCCAAGACACGCCCATTTGATATATTCAACTCAACACATGACACCAGAGAGCATCTTCTAGACCGAGGAGAGTGTATCGACGCATTGTATACTGGAGTCCATTGATCAACACGATCGATCGATCGATCGATCGATCAATTACATGGAGCTGCTTGCTTATGCTTCATAAGTTACCACTCGACAACGTACACACACACGCGCACACACACACACACACACACACACACACACACACACACACACACACACACACACACACACACACACACACACACACACACAATCTAGATGTATAGCCACATGTAGGCCTGTAGTGTACAGGATCCGCTCTGTAGTTCTTACCTGAGAGGTTTTATTTTGTTCTTACGACGGAATCCGTCACGGGAGAGCGGCGGCCAGCAGCGCACTGATCCGACGGGACGAGAGCTGCAGCCTCTTATGAATGACGCATTTACACACACTTAGAGAACACACACATACGCACCCACACGCACACACACACACACACCGCTTTGTTCGGACGCAAAGAAGCGCGCCGGAGGATGAAAAGGCAACCTGCGCGACGTGCTGCCGCAGATCAGCTCTGAGCCCGCAGCCTAATAATGCAGCAGCAGCAGCAGCAGCAGCACCCCTACTGAAGCCCGCCAGAGATGGAGGAGGAGGAGGCTGTTAAACACACGCACGCACGCACGCACGCACACACACACACACACACAGAGGACTGATGCCCGAACCGAAACGCCGTGCTTCGGTTCAAACCCCACCGTGTGGTCTATTTTTAGCCGCAGATGAGAGGTGTTCCTCCACACTGGGAGAGGGAGAGCGCGGCGGCTGGATGCGCTGCAGCGGGTCACGTGACCGGCCAAGCTGCATCTCATCTCCAGAGCATCATCATCATCCTCCTCCTCCTCATCCTCATCCTCATCATCATCACCACCATGACTTCTTCTTATCCTCCTCCTCCTCCTCCTCCTCCTCAGGAAGAAGAAGACAGTAGAGACCAGAGCTTTTTTTCTTGGCCTTATTATATTTTTACACTTTATTTTGAATAATCCTTTCCCGTCACCCGAAGGACATCTGGGGGCATGGATGCAGGGTCTCTGGGTGACAGAGCCACTGAAATAAAGTACACATCTCCTTTTGAACGATGACCGAGGATGTGTCAAACTCAAATGGTGCCAATCTTTAGGATAGGAGCCCTTTAAACAAATAGTACGGCTTCTGTAAATCACATGTTGGTAAATTGGGCCAAACGTCACTTTTACAACAATACCCCAGATAATGAAACCATGAAACCATTTACCATCCGTCATGCAATTAAACGTAAAGCAATGTTAAACAATACAAGGAGCCTATATGAATGCAATGTTTAGCATTCGACACAAAAAACCCACAATGAACACAGCACCCAACACTGGAAGTGAATAGGTCTCTTATTTTGACATCCTATACTTGCACATCGGAAGAGTGAGGGGTAGGGTGCTCATCTGGGAGAAGGGAGACATGTTCTCAAAGGTTCAGGCCGAACTCCATTGAGTTACACCTCCTGATCCATCTCTCCCACACCGCAACTCTCTGCACCCGACTATCGACTAAATATACTAAAAAGAATATAGAACTATATATATATATAATATACAAAAATATTACATATAAATACTATTAATATACTTCATATAGCCATGAGAAGAGTGTGTAGGTTGCCCAGCCACCAAGTTCCCACCAACCAAACACACACACATGCAGACCACACACACACAAATACATCTCTCACACAGACACACACAAATACATCTCCCACACACACACAAATACATCTCACACACACACACGCGCGCACACACACACACACACACACACACACCACTGTTGTTAGCAGGACAGGGCAAACGTGTTTATTGACGTTTACTGATATTAGTCATGTCGTGGATGTTGTGGAGCATGTTAATCAGAGCAGGTCGCCGAGGTCGAGCCTGCAGGGAGGACTGCTGTTATACAACTGGTGTTATAACGTTATATGTTATATTGTGTCACTATTTCCTGGAGGGTTGACAGGTTTTGTGTGTAGCAGGAATATTGTGATGTTTGGTTCTGATATACAACTCCATGTCAGTGTTTTCTAAAGCAGGCCCATAGAGAGAAGCTCATATGTCGTTTTCAGATTGAAGTAGAAACCCTTTTTTATTTATTTTTTTACTTGAGAATTGTATAGTATCTGTGAGTTTGTCCTTTTCTCTCGATATACCTCCTGATTGGACCTCTGTATCAGTGGTCATGAAAAATGAATAGCCAGGCCAAGAGTGATGTTCCCTAGATGATAAACTCATTCTAGATGAGTGCCTGTTGAAAAATTCATACGAACAGTAAAAATGTTTAAAGAATTACCTATGCTTTGACGGCTGCTAAGCGGAAATGGATGACTGCCCCTATTTTACTATTCATTGGCTGTGTGGTGTGGGTTCGGCCCAGGCGTGACATGTGACTGGGATCTGGGTCTTCAGCCCGAATCAAGTGAGTTTGTTCCATTTGATTCCGCTCCAGAAAGCCCTTCGATATGAGCGTGGAACTGTAAGTCTATGGTGCTTATAACCCGGGCTGCAATTAAATATTAAGTTTGCTTAATAAAGCTTTCAAAGGCCTCGGTGTGATCAAATATGCAGTTATGTTTTTGTCTGTGTTATGATCATATTTTCATTATTATCATTTATTGCACCTTTGTTGTGAAAGTTAACTTTAATACTTTGCCTCATATGCCATAGAAGTATTAGTATTTCATGCTGATAAATTGATGTTTTTCATCAGCTAAATCGTGTTCATATCCCTGCCAGATTAAGATGGGACATTTGCACTACACGTGTCAGCTGTTTGTTTCAACCAAAACCGTAGCATCCTTCAATTTTATAGACCATTTTTAAAAATCTGTGTGTGTCACACATAAAAGGACACGCAAACACTGTGTCCTTCAAGACACTCGACGCCATAAAGTCTCACGTTTCCCCTTGAGGACGTCTCCCAGATGCCCATAAATCACCCGTCTTGAAGGGGGAGGGGTGTGTAATGGTTTTCATTACACACAGACCTGCACTGACATTGTCCACAGACACAACACAATTTATGAAAAACTATTTATGTATTTGATATACAAGTATAAATGACATCATGAAAGTAGGCCATTATACTAGGCCAATAATGTTATTCCCTTTGCTTTTAGCCCCATGCCTAATGTAGATTTGTGAGGTGGAGAATCAATATTTATATACATTTCAAATAATTAACATAGAAAATATGAACTTTTTACAATGTCTCTTGTTGTGCTGGTGCAACAAAGGCCACAATAAATAAATAAATGTTATAATGTAAAAGGAACAATTGCTTTATTTCTCTGCCTCTCACAGAAGGTACAGAAGACAGATACATGACACATAGTTGGAGAGTTCGGAAAACGCAGCGAATAACTAATGATGGCAGACCCGGGAGAATCAAGGTAAAGTATGATCTGGGTACATTTGGTAGGGATTTGGGTGCCACCGTTGTGGGTCATGCTCATATTGCCTGGCCTCTTTCTCCACTCCTTTGGGAAGGACATTTTTAGACAGCACAGTTTAGGACATTCAAGTTATAGTGAGCTGCCCCAGAACCAAAAAGGTGCACATTTATCAGGGCCAACATGGAAGGAACGATAATCACCACGCTATCACATCATAAACACTCACACATGCAAGCGGTTGGAACATAATGTTGTATGCAAAAGACGTTGACAGACGTTAATGATGACCTCTCCGAAGTCCAGCCATGAGAGCTTCACTTGTGTTAAACCTTTTTTTTGCCTCCATATATGGTCTACCTTGTATGGTTTGCAAATTAGCGTACATTCTAGCAAGTTAACATTGGCACGTTAGCATACTAATGCAAGTAGTACAAGTAGGCATATGCATACAAGTACTCTCACAAGTATGTGTGTTAGGATCATGGCGTGCTAGTGCATTCGTCTGCACATGTTAGAAGGCTAGTGGAAAGCACAGCAGTATGCATTAGCATGTTACCACACTAATGGTAACATGCGTGAATCTCTGCATGGCTGGCCCCTGCCAAAAACCCATCATCATTATTATTACATTATTATTATTACTACTACATTATTCATGGCATTTCCTCAATCCCATTATGAAAGAACATTGGGATAAAGACATTACCAAGCAGTGGTATGGAGTATTAACTATTAATATACAGAGATTACCAGGAGACAAAAGTCAGTCCACAAAGAAAATGACACATTCCTGCTGGGTTTCTATTTACCGCCCACAACACACAGCCTCACGTATCGCCTGCCGCCCACAACACAACCAGATCATATCATCACAGAGCAGCGCCGACCCCAACCCACTTGCACAGTATTCTTAGCCCAGTGCAGAGGCGTCCGAAAATGGATTCCTCCGGGGATGCCACCCGCCCACCATCCTAGTTTTTATTTTTTATTTTTTTATTATTGAGCACCTTCTTTCCACCTTGAGTCCTCTCTTGTGCCGTCAGACGCTGTGTTACCAATATCATTGGGGAGCTGATCTAGTTCTAGTTCTCCTTTTAGTGCCAACCACGACTCTGTGGGGGCCTCGAGACACATAGAAAAGACAAAAAAGATCCACTTTTCATTCCACTAACCCTCTTTCTAGACAGGAGCGTCCTCCAGTGCAGCCCCAGCCCTGGCCGGACGGAGGCAGCAAGGGCTCACTGTGAAACTATCAGGTATAGCGGAGTAAACATTGTCTAACCAGCCAAGTACTATGGTATAGTCTAGCTTTAACAATATACATTATACAAAATATGATATAGAAAACAATGCAAGAGAGAAGGAGATAAATGTTCTATCCATAGTTGCAGAGGGACAGATGGTTGTAGTTTTGTTGACCATGTGATTGACATGCAAGATCATCTTGCAGACCTAACCTGATGGTCACTCGATAAGATTCCTCCTGGCTCCAGAGTATGGCACCATTCCTTTACACCACTAGTTCATTTGAATTTGAATTAAAGAGTAACCGCTACAAGACTACTTTTGAGAGTGTGCTGCCATCTAAAGGTTAAAACCATCATGGTCTTTCATGAAGTTCTGTTCAGATTAGAATTGTGGCTTTGTGCTCTGGATTAAATAAACAATTATTAGTAACAATTATTACTCAGCAGTATTCGTATGCATTCTTCTCTGGCTTCTTCTCTAGTGAGCAGTGCTTGCTGGCGTTTACTGAAGCTCGCCCACTTGATCGTTTGCAGCCTGTCTATCTTTTGCACTTATTGGGGACATTTGCACTTCAAAGGTTTTATCAAATGCACCATAGTCTACCCGAAAGGCTCCTTTCTCCAAGGACAGGCAGGATTCAAAACGATGCCCCCACAGGATCTCGTCCTCGGTGTACGACGTCCTGGCTTGGCAGGTCATGCCTGGAACATACAGCAGAGTGAGCAATGCTTTAGACGTGCAAACAAAATTAAATCAAATGAGATGAGGCCATCAGAACCGAGATCCAATGTGTCTTAGCAAAGTGTACGAGTTGTGATGGAAGAAGTATATGGCTACCAACCCGAGGCCTCCACAATCCCCTCCAGAATGACAATGATCTCCAATGTCTCCCTCTTCAAGCGCTCAGCCCCCACCTCCCAGAAGGGGCTGCTGTCGCTGATGATGTGGGTGATGGTCTGGGGCTCCACCAGCAGCAGCCTGTCCCCGCCGGTGTCGTAGCCCAGGTTGATCTCCGACTGCTCCAGGGGGATGAACTCCCCCTCCCTAGTTTGCCTGGACTTGATGAGCTTGGCCCGGATCTTGGCGTCCACCATGTGGCTCGCTCTGAGGTCCCCGATGCGAAACAGCAAACAGAGCCTGTCGTCGCGCTCTGAGATCACGCAACGCTTGCTGAAGATCAGCGTCTGGGCCCGCTTCTGTGGCCGGGAGATCTTGACGAACATGCAGCCCACCATCAGCGCGTCGATGATGGAGCCAAGGATGGACTGCACCATGAGGAGAACCACGCCCTCTGGGCAGTTGGCCGTGACCATTCTGGAGCCGTAGCCGATGGTCCGCTGGCTCTCCACGGACAGCAGCAACGCTGACAGGAAGCCGTCCACATTCTGGAAGCAGGGCTTCCACTCGGGGTCGTGGGCGTGGGCCACGTCGTCATGCAGCCACGCGTCCAGGAAGTAGATCTCGGCAAACGCCACCCAGGTGAGACTGTAGCACATGGTGAACAGAAACAGGAACCAGCGGTACTTGAGGTCCACCAACGTGGTGAAGATATCAGAAAGGAAGCGCTTCTTGTCCTCGATGGGACCCAGGTTGACCCGACACTTGCCATCCTTGGTGACGTAGCGCGGCCGCTGGTTGCTGCTGCCTCCGCATACTAGTCGCCCGTGACCCAGAAGTTGACTTTGCTTCTTGTGGGTCTTTCCACCGGGCGACTTGTCTGTGGCGCTGTTGGCAAGGACTGGGCGGCCGTTGCCGTCCGCAGGGCCATGAGAACGCCATCTGGAGCTGAAACGCTTCAGGTGGCGTCCGCGCTGCGAGCATTTCTTCAACGGCTCTTCTTTTTTCTCCTCTTGTGGAGCTGTATCGATGGTGACACAATCAAGAGGACTGTGGGTAGCTGGACCGTGGGTGGATTGGTTAAGGATGCTCTGTGACTCAGCAGGAGGAGGGGAGGATAAAGTTTCTCCTTTATCCTGGAGAGGATCTGTGTTAAGGATTAGAGACTCTCTACTTGTGTCCAGCATAGCAGCCATGGTGGACTTAGGCAAAATGCAGATAAACAACAGTCTTACAAATCCTGCCAAGGCCTAGTAATTGTCATGCATAATCATGCTCAACACGCACACAGTAATTAGGCTACGTACAGGTAGGAGGATGTCGCTACCTTGTAAGTGTAAGGACCATAGCACACAGAATGTAGTTATCTGGGAAGGAGCTATGCCAGACAATGTTTAGCAGTCAGAGGCTGTATGGGGGGGGACCAGAGTTCCTCCGGGTGTTGAATGGAGACAGTGTTCTGCAGGGATTAGTCAAGTGTTTATCTTGTGCGGTCACTCTGCTGGGCATCATGCTGCTTCTTCATGGGATCCATCACTTCATCCTAGGGCTGGGCGATCTGGCAAAAAATATAATCATTTTTTAAAATTGTTTTATAACAATATATAATTTGATAATGCTGAAGAGTATCCTGATTAGAACAGTTTATTAACTAAAATTATGTAAATATTAAACACTGCAAACATGCTGTAATAGCCTTAATAAAACACACCTTTCAAATTATTTAAATGTAAATAAAACTGAAAGCTGGGCAGCAAACATCTCACATGTTTTTCGAGGTAGACAAAAATAGTCAAACAAGTGGCTCAAATGCCTTGTGCAACTTTAAGATAAAATAAAGTACAAAATATGAATTATGAAGTGGTTAAATCAGAGGTGGGCAAACTACGGCCCGCGGGCCACATACGGCCCGTTGCGTTGTTTAATCCGGCCCATCGGGCATTTACATTAACAACAGTCCTATAATAGGACTCAACTTAACAAATTCATAGTGTGGTGTCTCGGAGGCACAGCGGCTAAAGTTCTCGGTTGCCAGTTCTACGGTTGTGTGTTCAAGTCCTGCTTGGATCCTGACTGGTGGGATTTGAACCCAGGACTGCAGAGCTGAAGGTAAGAACTCTCCTCTTTCAAAAAGGAAAAAGAGTCACAAGCTCTCAGCAAGAGCCCTTTAGGTGTAACACCCCCCCAACAGGGGATGGGGGGTTCTCCTGGCATTCACTTCTTGGTGGCTGTATGTACACTGACTCAAACCTGAGACTCCAGAGTGCGAACCTCCAGCACAGACCACAGCACCACCAGGACACCTACTTGGGCTTGGTCTCCGGGCGTATTTAACTTTACCGTTCACGGGACTTAGACATAAGAGAAGGCTTTCTACAGGATTTGAACCCAGGACTGGAGGTAAGAACTCTCTCTGCTGTGCCACCACACTATGAAGCAGTCAGAGGTGGCATTTGACTTCTGCTGCATTGTTAAGTTGGGAAAGGACAAGAGATTTCTATTGTGACTTGAACACATGACCTTGGAGTTGATAACAATGCACTCTCTCCACAGCACCATCAAGACATGACAATACAATTTAAAGGGGTTAGTGTTAGGGCGTTGACTTAAAAGTAACACTTCATAGTGTGCTGTCTCGAAGGCTGATAGATCTGATTGAGTCATCCAAACATTAAGAATACTTGGAACCACATACTATTTAAAGAAAACTTAAAATGTGCCACTTGCACAACTGTGCCAAACTTATAAACCATGGCACTAAAAATACAACAGGGTTTTCTTAATTTCTGTGCGTGTGTGTGCGTCGCAAGGGAGATTTCGATGCTTTTGAGCAGTTCAAAAGGTGCATATGACCTAGCAGCCAGTAGGCCTAACACATAGGCTAAATTAAATTCAATTAAATCTCTTGAGCTTGTTTTCAAGGTATTCATTAAGATTAAAAGTGGTTCAACAAATCTAAACACGAGACGTTTTTATACACATACATTGTTTTATGCTCCTTCAATATGAAAACGCTATTTGGGAATACTACTAGAAGTCCAATGAAGTACTAATTCAAACACCCTTGTTAATGAACATTTCATTTTTACTCTGGCCTATAAGGACATCTTCCATAGCCTTCAATTTGCGCTCAAATGGCTAAAGTGTATTTCACCATTTAATAGTCATGAAATATCACTTGATGCTTACAAAATATTGCCTTTTTACTCAACTTTGTAGCCAGTGACCAAGACCACCAGTGAGAATATTTTGTATATATATATCTAATATATAATATATCTATTTTAGACGTATTCATTACATTTCACACGAGAATGCATAAATCACAAGAAAATGCACACATGCACAGGCCTACCTGTACGAGGATACTGCTGCAGTAGCATGGTGACACATAGAGCCTATGTGGGTACAAACCACAACAGTCCAACATCCCCATCCTATGAACTACATGACTTGTCTTAAGAGAGGTCTGCTAAGCTTTTGTGATCGCTGCGTTACATAAATACGCCAGCTGTCTACTTGGGGATTAAGACATAAGTTAAAGATTCAATCAACAGTTCCTGATTCCAGCAGTGCTCTTAAAGATCTGTGGAATTGCGGTTTAAATCGTGGCATGGTCATAAACCAATACCATACCATATGGAACTATTTGGACAGGGACATTGGGATGCATTAGATCACTATGTAGTCAACTCATGGGATAGTATGGTATTTACTAATGGTGATTATATCAGTTACAATACAAACATGAACACAACAAATCACAATATTGACAATGGGTATCCCAATACCCATCACAATTTTATATAACTTGTCAGCTTCTTAAAATGGCCACACAAGTAGACTTTTACAACCTACATGTGCATCTATCTACCCCAGATGTGTGACATGGTTAATTCCACTTGTTTGTTTGGCAACAGCAGGCCCATGCAATATGCATGCACAAAGTGGATGCATTAGTACTGTACATTTATCAAACCATAGAACCTGAACGCTTCTGTTGTGTCTTGCTGGACCATTTTGGTATTCACTGACCTCAGATGATACGGACCATCTAGATTAGAAAGAAACCATACTTTCCACATGATAGGAATAGTTTTGTGCAGCATTTTACCAGTTTATTTTTTCTTGTATACAAAACACAAAAAAAACTTGGTGAACGTACACAATCTTGAATGTATAAATACATTTAAGGGAGGAGTTCAAAAGGGCTTTTAGACAGATAGTTTAAATACAAATATACAGAACCCTTAATATAATTAAGGGCTCAAATTGACCCTAGACTAGCAGCTCTCAATGTGGGTGTTTGATACAGTTCATATATTGATTATACAATAAATCAAAAAATTAAACTTAAATCAAATGAAAAAGTGACAACCTCTAATACACAGAGTATCCTTTCTAACAGTATGTAGCTGGATGGGTAATGCAAAAACAAAACAAAACTACTGAAATGACATCAATTTCTGTGAAATTTCAACCAGAGCAGCAAGTTTTAAACTGCTTCATGGACCCTTTGCATGACATCACACATGCATACAGGATGTATTCTTTAGAGCCCGTCCATGTGAGAAGAGATGGGTCAGGAAACTATGCTGTACTCCTGGACACAACACACACTGTGCACAGCTGCTATTACAGCTGGGAGAGAGACACACTTCCTTTGCACGGTTTAATTTGGGGATATTTGCAATAAAAAACAACATTGTAATTCGTTGAAGAAAAACAGATATGGTCAACGTGTTCGTATGGTTCTTTCCTCAGGAATAAAAAAAGGTTGGAGATGGAAATGCTCATTTGATCTTGGCCAGTGCTAGAGCGCGCCGCTCGGTGTTCTGGAACAAGGCTCGCACCAGGCTCTTTATCTCGGCGGCGGAGAACTCGGACGCCAGGGGGCCCTTCCCATCCGCCCACCTGCAGGGAGACACACAGAGCCATGAGGGAACCGGCCCGGGGCCCAGAAGAACAGCAGCGGGGGATGCACAATACTTCAATACAATATGATCGTTCATCGTCTTTGAATGGTATCCCGTCGTCATGAAATGATGATACCCGTTTAAAGTCCAAATGAATTGAGAAGATCCTTAAAATGATCAAAACAACAGGGTTGAAGCACCAGAGATAAAGGAAAAGTTGTCGACTGATGCCATTTTTTGATTGAGATGTATACATTTACTTCAATACAAATGACCCTCAGTTATACTATTTAGAATAGTATTATGAATTAATGAGAATATCTTTATTTATCAATGTAATCTGTGTAAATTGGCCATTGTGATGTGATTTTTTTTCTTCATATCGCTCAACCCCAACTGCTCATGCATAAAACAACATGACCTTCATAACTTGACATGTGGCAGCAGACCCCTCCTCTATTGACCCTCGTGTGCACAGGTCTGTCAGCTGCATGTTGACCACTTTTCAGTCCACACTGTCACTGTTTTCACTTAGAGGCTGAGCCATGTCTCCCATCCCAGCGGGGAAACAAAAATCTCATTTTAGGTTCAGACGAGTCGGCTCGTCTGAGCAGCTGTTCAGCTCAACTTCAACACAAGACACACTTTACTGTGGATTTACTCTCCTGTAACTCCCCAAAACACAATTGTTTTTCTCTCAGATGATGGTGGCGGCAGAGTTAGGCCATAGAGAAGTGGTAACACCAACAAGATAAATCTCCTTACAAACATTTAGACACATTTATCCACACCTATGACAATACTTTATTCCCAATACCCGACATGACGGCAAGATGACACCGTGTCGGTCGTCTGTGTAGCCTTACTACCGGGCGCGGTGAACGTAACCATGATGATGACGACGCTAGCGGGGCCTATCATGTGACCATGTGTGGTACCTGTTGACGATCTCCTGGAGGTTGGCACGCAGCACGATCACCAGCTCCTTGAAGGTCATCCACTTTTTGACGTGGAGCGGCACCTCCTGCTGGTAGGCGCTGTTCCTGCGCTCCTCCGTCAGCGGCACGAAGACCAGCGGGCCCTCCTCGATCAGGGTCCGGCACAGAGTGTGCAGGTGCTCGCCGTCCTCCGACGAGATATCCTGTGGGGCGTGGGGGACGACACACGTGACCTCATGTCAACATCTGACCCGCAGACTGAACTCCCTTTGTGCCAATAGATACCAAAGAGAAGCGGATCCCAATTCACTCGAAAAAAGGGAATGAGATGACTTCTATGAATCTTGTGAATTAGTGAAAGTCTCTGAAACAGTTACAGTACAGCCTCAAGGAGCTATCCCAGACAAATACTCATCTTATTTCTAATAGTATTGTAGTATTAAGACACAGGATCAGTGGGGTAAACAGTCAACCATGGCACTGGTCACTAACACAGAGACTGATGGTGCGAGCAAGCAGGGTTGGGTTGGAAACCATATAAATACACAATGAATCTATAAAGTCACCTCGAGCATCATGATTTTGGCCATGACTTCAGAGATGGCCGTGTTGAGGAGACTCCCCATGGCTTTACAGTAGATGTTGACTGGAAGCACATCTTGCCACACGATGCCCAGCTGCTTCAGCTGATGAATGACCTGGGGAAAAACAAAAAACAATCAGGCAAATGGATCTGCCAATAATTGTATGCCAATATGTGGCCTTCACGTTTAGCTGACTAAACATGCAAATCTAGGCCCTGATACACTTCAAACAAAACGGGAATATGAGTGCTTGCATAGGCTTGTCAAACTGTGTAATGAGAAAACAAAATTCTTACAACAGACAAAACATTGTGGCAAACGTGCATTCCCACCTTAAGGCAGCCTTAGGGGCTTAACTATGTGGTCTCTTGCCTTTTCCAACTACTGCATAGCTAAACAATATATATAGCAAAAAATATATATGTATAAACTGTGGCATCACCATGGGACAGGTGGTAGAGGGGTGCTACCTTCCCAGACCAGATCGGCTGCCACGTCACAAAATGGCCACCACGGAACAAACTACATCTCCCAGAATGCACTCAGACAGGTGTAGGTGTTTAAGCCACCTGATTGAGGAGGCACTTAAAGATCAGAGTGGAGGCAGAACAAGGAGGAGGAGCTGAGGAACTGACACCAGGCGGGGAAGCTGGGCCACCAGACGGGGAAGAGACCCAGAACATAAAGGAAAGTCACTTCATCTGTTGAACTGTTATGAGGGGAAACCAAATTTTTTTATTTTAAGGATATTTTTTGTTGCTCTTGTTGTGGAATACTTTTTGTTGCCTTATGGACATTGGACCTCATTCACGAACATTTTCTTAAGTGTCTTCTTAAATATCTTCTTACGAACTTCGTAAGAACAAACTTAAGAAATCTGTCCGCCGGATTCATGAACACGGGGAAATGTGTTCTTAAACCGGCAAAGTGTTCTTAGCTGCGCTCCCCACAGAATGAGTGGAATGCCACTCATTCTTAAATGAAACACGCGTGCTCGTACACCTGAATTAGCATACAGACACGCCCCGCCAGCTCCTTATAAGGGCAACAACAGGACCGTGTGCACACAGAATCATGCCAAAGCGAACAGTGAAAACCGATGTTGCACCGGCCAAACCAGTCACATGTCACATGCAACATCATACCAGTAAGATGAGCAGTGGAATGTTTCTCCACTGGCTCTTACAATGTACACACTAAGCAAGGTAAAGAAAATAGAACCAACAATGAAAAATAACAATAGAGAACAAGACGGCTGAGAGCAGATTAAATTGTACAGTTGAGTTAAATACATGAGTAGGCTACTTGTGGATCTTGACAGGGCCTATCATGGGCGTAGAATTTTGTGGGGACGCTGGGGACATGTCCCCACCAATATCCAGCGATATTCCCCGCCAGAGACGCGGAGCCTGTGATGTCTGTGATGTCCACCAATGTCCAAAACAACAATATGTCCTTGGTCCCCATGTATATTATGTATAGTATGTATATGATGTATATTATGTATAGTATGTATAGTATGTATATTATGTATGTTATGTATATGATGTATATGATATATTATGTAGGCCCATATATCTTTTAGTTATGGATATTCACATGTTCATTCACAGAATGTAGATGTGTCAATTCTATTCCCCTATGTCTATATCCACATGATTGAGTTTAGTGCTTATTTATTTATTCTCTGCCATTTGCAGTGTTCGTGTCGTGCTTTTATTTATTTTAGGACATCACGATGCCTCGTAGAATCATGACCATGCATATGAAACGTAATTGTTAATGATACAAATATTCTCGTATTTATTATTATTAATTATTTACATCCGAGGATGTCTGTAGAATTGATGTGAACGCAATCACCAATGATTTCTCACAAATTCAGCCCTTAAGAACATGGGCGCACTCCAAATAGGTTGCTACGACTGCTTTTCCGCGTTCTTAAATCCTGTTCTTAGCCAAGAACCAATCCAAGATAAGAAAACTTTCATGAATGCCAGAATTGTCGCAGGAACTTCGTAAGTGGAGTTAAGAAGAAATTTCTTCTTAACTTTTTCTTAACTGCGTTCGTGAATGAGGTCCATTGTTTTGGTGGAAGACCTAGCCTAGGTTACTGTTTCCAGGACTGACTTAAATAAATTTATTTTGAACCTTCTGTTGCCTGTTTAGCTCACTCAGACTGAACTGCCCCACTATAGCCTGCTGGGACGCCGCTCATTACATCACAAAACAAATAACATAACACAATATAATAACTTAACAATTTCTATTTTTTCACAATCTATATATAAATACAAGCACTATCAATCACCCACGTCTATTTTCTCAAATGTTCAAGGCCTCGATTGCCCCCACCCACTCAAATTCACAAACAGGATAACCCTCAGATGTACCGCTCATCCCCGCCTAACAGGGTCCCTTTCTCCAATCTAGCCAACAGCTCTCTCTCCAACAGCTTCCTGGCTATTCCAGCCACCGGTACCCCGAGCCGACTGAAACCACCCGAGAGCGGTCAAGCCTGCATCCCTCCCACGTCTCTCTCAACGCTAACCAAAGAGAAGGCGGGGTGGGCGTTATAAGGCAGCAGGACAAAGACGGTGAGTAATGTGTTATTGACCAATAAGATGTATTGTTGTTGGACCACCAGAGAGCTACAGGCTCTGTCGTTATGGTGAGTCCAGTTCCCCGTTCCTATCGCAGCTACAAAAAAGGATGCAGATGTCATAGGAATTGTGAAATGTAAACTGGTTGTTTGTCTTTTAGTTATAATTACTTAATCACAAATTAATCACCAAATTACTACCCATGTTCTTTTTATGTTTATAAACTGTGATCCTACATGTCACAGTAGTATGCTTGAACCCTCCAATTTATAAACAAGAACTTTTATTGTTAACCAGAACCATTCTCTCTGTGTCCATCTTACTATTAGGGCTGGGATGTTATGGACACAATCTGATATCCACCGCAAAACAAAAGAGTTGAATATCTGGCTGGTCTCACAAGGCAACAAAGAAAGCATCATATTCAAATATAGTTATACATAGACATACATATTCCTTCCTTTATGTTCGGCATGACAACAATCCCTTCCGGCACCAAGACAACGGTGGCTACTGCGTCACTATAAGGAGTTGACTTGGTGTTCTCTGGCTGGAGGATGGAGGGTCATGACATCACTTGTACATCACAGAGGGCCGCACCTGTCTCACGGCCTTGCTGGCGGCCGTGTAGTTCTCCTCGTCATCCAGGTTGGAGAAGTTGCGTGCGCTGGACAGCCGCTCCAGCAGCTCCGCCTTCTGGACGTTCAGCTGTGCGAGGAAGCACTGTGCACCTGCAGGACCACACGGCGTGTGAATGTGGGGTGGCAGTATCTCAGGAGGTAAGAGCGGTTGTCTGGCAACAAGAAGGTTGCTGGTCCTTGAAGTGTCGAGGTGTCCCTGAGCAAGACACCGAAACCAACTGCTCCTGACGTGTTGGTTTGTTACCTTGCATGGTTGGCACAGCCGTCGGTGTATGAATGGGTGAATGTGAGGCAACTGTAGTGCTTTGGATAAAAGCGCTATATAAATGCAATCCATTCATGAATAAGAGGCCTTCTGCTGGGCACTGACAACACCAATTCAATATTAGCGTTTATTGTCCTTGAATGGTGTTTGTGAATTGCGTCATCTTGAAATGAAGTCATCGTGGATGAAAGTCAGAATGAAAATTAATATAATATGGAGGTTTGTAACAGTTTCTATTTTATGAACCTTTATTTTATCTGTACGTTGCCCCTCAAACAGATAGGAATGGCATTTTGAATTCAGAAACCTAGTTGACATTTATCGATATTATGTAGCATTTCCCAAGATCCTCGTGATAATACATTTTGTCCATGATTGCCCGGTCCTACTAGCGTATAAGCCTATACATACACACAGTATGTATAAATAACTTACCCAGCTTCCGGAAACTGGGCACCATGTCGACAAAGGTGGCGATGCCGTCGCTGAGGGGCTGGGGCAGGTGGGGTCTGAAGTGGTGGCCCAGTGTCAGCAGCTGGTGGGCCAGGTACATGCAGTTGTTGTGCTGGATGGCTGCCAGGTGGGGGAACTTGAGCAGGTTCTCTCTGAACGCCACCAACAAGAGAAATAACAAAACGCCACCGGCCAGAGGGAAGCATTTAGTGAAGAAGAGTTATATGTGCAGTGCTCATCCTGACACCCCATAGCATCCCTAGCGAGGCTGAGTGAGTCGCTATTTACACTGGTGGACAGCCAGGTGGCTTGTTAACGCAGTCTGCTGCGTGAACCAGCTTCTCCTTAAGCCGCCCCCAGGGATTCCAGAACAGTTTATCATCCTGCAAAATAACACAATGTCCCAGCCCTTTCTAATGCTTTCTAACGCTCTCTGGGCATTAGCGCACGTGTCAAAAATCCAGTACCTGGTCAAACACTTAAAATCGGTACCTCGATCCATTCACACTTTCTTAAGGCCTTTTGGTAGGTGGATGCTAGAGGCATGGCAGCTACGACCATGGACTTGATCATCCTGTGGGTCATTTCTAGCGTAGGTTTGACAAGCACCATTTGAACTGTTCAACCATTTAAAAAGGAGACCTCTGCCCTGATTGTTTGCCCGGCAGCAGGTTTATGTGGGGATCAAGTGTCCAACCTGTGCTGGTTCAGACAGACCATAGTCCTTTGGTTTTTCTGTCCAGAATGTAGAACCACAATCAACACCTGATGCCCTGGTCTCTGATTGTCCAGAACTAAAATCTGGAGGTTAGGCGCAAGAGAGGGTAAGAGGATGTGTTGGCAATAGACTGGAAAAGCAGAACCTAGCAAGCACTTGCCAAGTTTGTGAATCTTCCCCCCTTTCTCTCTCCACACACGTGATTGTTCGGCATTCCATAGCATGCAGATTTGTGATCTGCATGCCACCTGTGGTCGCCGCCCTTCAATCCCAATCAACACCGTCATAGAAATGTCCACCTTCCTCCCCCCCATGTGCTCACGCCCTCTTGTTGTTGACTGCGGTACAGCCCAGATCCCTGGGAACGCAGAGCTTTAGTTTGTAAGCAAACCTTGTGTCTGTTCAGGCCTGGCCTTTATTGTCTTGTAACTAGGCACATTTGGGGTACCCTTGAAATTTAGCACTATGTAGGAATTGCTTGCTGTTAAAAACACTAGGTTCGATTGTTCAATGATACAAGTATAGTGTATGTATATGTTTGTATGTAAGATCCTACTATAGGTAATCTGGTTTGGTTCTATTAAGTTAATTGATTTGGCACTGCTTTCAAACCTTTCCCATCCCCCATTCCTATCCTAAGTGTGTAAATAAAATGTCTATTGTATTGTCACAGAGCTCATTAAACACCATTGTCACACCTTTACCTGTTTATGCTGCTGCTGCCTTGCTCAGATCATTTACCATCTGCTGGTTTTATGTTCTCGGCACAACCACCAGCCAGACACAATTAATTAGGGTCGAAAAACCAAGCGATCATAATCAGCCACACAATTCAAAGCACAGATGTTCGCATATAGTGTGATCATGAATATCTTACTTGTGGTACGTAGGCACAACGTCGTAGAACAACTGGAAAATGTTCCTCACTGTGAAGAAAAGCTGCATGGCACTGAAAAAGCAAAAAACAAAAGCATACTTTTAAGGGATAATATTTACATTTGCATATCATCTCATTTCAACCAGTGATCATCGTATTGTGACGATGAGTAATAAGCCCAGGTTTGACCGATGAACAAAAAACCCCCCAGAAATAAACACGTCCGCTTGACTGTTGAATTCGCCGCGTTTCCCTTTGATCGAGTGGGATACGCAGCCAAGGCAAATATCGGAACCAACGCCAACAGATCTGCCTACTACTGGAGCTAATGGTGCCCTCATACTGGTGCTAATGCTGGCGATATTCAAGGATGTTTCAATGACTTTCCAGGCCAAAATACCCATCATTTCAAGGAACCAACATGGCATAATTTGAGAGAAGGTTGATGTTGCTGTTACAATGCAGAAAATGTGTAGAATGATAACCAACATGCTTTACAGAAGCTCACAGACAACAATAAAAAGAGCGAGAGGCTTGAACGAGTGTCAACACTTCTCAATTGTGGTGGTGGAATGTTCCCCACTTTTGAGTTTGAGTTCCTGAAATGGCGAAAGTCGGTGACAAAAGCGCTGGTGGAAATGGACAATCAATGAACACGGCGTGCAGGAGAGGAGACCCCCGGCCTACCACTGGGTGGAGCTGCCCACCGCCTCGCGCAGGGTGCTGAGCGCCAGCTCCATCAGCTGCTGGACAGACTCGCTGATGCGGCAGATGGGCAGACACAGGGTCTTGGAGGAGAGCTGCTGGGGGCCGTCCAGCTTCACCTCCTCCTGCTCCTCGCCGCCGGACACCTTCGGGGTCTGCTGCTTGCCCGTGGAGCCCGGAGCGGCAGGCAGCTTGGGCAGTGTCGGCTTGGCCTCTGGTTTGATCTGGACGCCGGGCAAAGACAATGGGTCAAAATATGTCTCACAGCTAAGATAAGATAGAACTTTATTAATCCCGAAGGAAATTCTTGTGCCAGAGGTTGCTCAAAATACGAACAACATAAGCATAGTAATAGAATAATAAACAATAGAATAATAAAATAAAATAATAAATGTACAAATGTATAGTGAATAAGCCTAAGGAAAGATATAGGTAAGATATTCAGTAGGGGTGTAACAAATAACCGATTTGAATCGGAAAATCGGTTTTGATTTAAAAGATGCGATCGTCCCTGAATCGTATCGTACCCCATGTATCTAGATACGTATCAGATCGTCTTTTTTGGAGAGATGCACACCCCTAATATTCAGTAAACAAAACATGTTGGCAATGGTATTGAGCAGTAGTAGTGAGAAGTAGTATTGCACATGATATATAGCTAATCATCCAACTGTAATTGGAGGAGTCTCTGTAAGCATGTATGCTTTTCATGACAACCGTGCGTACAATCAACTTTGCACGTGGCGGGCGTATTGCTGAGGACTCCAGGAAGTCCAGTGACTGTGGAGTGTGAAGTTGTTTGGCTGAGCGGTTCCTGCGAGCGCCGATACTGGAGGCCACGCAATCGGCCCCCATGGATCTACTTGATGACGAGATCCCCAGACAGGCGCGTGCTTCAGCTTACCCTGACGGTGTTGTGCATTTTGGAGGTCATGAGCGTGCGCGCCGCCACAATGACATCTCTGCACTTCTTGCTGGCGAAGTGACAGTTGACGTCCTTGGCATACTTGAGCAGGTCTGTGGAGTCGCTCTGCAGGTACTGCATCTCCTTCAGGGCCCGCTCAAATTCCTCCGTCTCCTTGATCACCTTTCAGGGGTGGAGGACAAATGTGAAAGTGAGGAAATTTCCTGCAACTATAATGAACTATTGTAACCCCCCCTCCCTCCTTCCTTCTCCTGACCCCAGCACTAACTTGCCTGTTTATACATCTCGGCATTATTGATATTACTTAGCACTGTTTAGCATATCGTATGTTCTAATATGTTGGTAATGTGCTCAGAAGTGCTGTGGCACTTCTGCTCTTATCCCAACTATTATGCAGGCAACCTAGCAATTATTAAACTTGTTCCATTAGCCTTGCAATTATGAATGCTTGAATCCTGTTTTATTCTTAACTTTATGTACCACAGTGATATATTGCTGCCTCTCCTTCAACACATACTCTTTGTAAGTCACTTTGGATAAAAGCATCTGCCAAATGCCCTAAATGTAAATGTAATATAATTAGAGGAGTCTCTGTAACTTATGCACGTCCGTCCATTTCCCAGGACGTGCATAAAGGGGAAGTCCTTTATAAGCCGACAACACAAGCGTACCGCGTTGTAGCTCTCCAGCTGGCTGCTCTGGGTGGGGATGGAGAAGAGGAGGCACTGGTGGATGATACAGTGGGAGAGCTCCTCCCAGATCAGCTCTCCCAGCATGGCAGAGAGCTTTCCCTCACCCACACACACGTCTAACACACACACACACACACACACACACACACACACACACACACACACACACACACACACACACACACACACACACACACACACACACACACACACACACACACACACACACACACACCACACACACACACACACACTATATATATAAAATGATAATTGACTTTTTGATTTTTCTTTTTAAATGATGCTCTTTACAGAAGCTCTCAGAAAACTATTAAAGAGAGGCTTGAATGTTTGAATGTCTATGCTTAAATATAGATCAATTGAAGTACTTTCAATGACCCAGGTCAATTTGTCTACATTCCAAAACTTTCAAGGCTTTGATTTTTATCTTAAATTCCCAAACTTCCAAAGACCTGTGGAAACCCTGATTAATGGACTGATGCAATCATTTGTATCATTCTTTTTTCTATAAATGCCTTTTCAAATATATCATAATAGCCTGAACACAAGCTGTACCATATGACCCAGCCTTACCTAGTAGGTGAGCGTGCATCGTTTTGAGCACCAGCAGAAGCTTGGTGTAAACCTGCGAGGGGGCCGAGGGCCCCTGCTGGCAATCAGCCCCCACGTGCTCCACGGTCAGGGTGGGGCCGTCGATGTGCTCCGTCACCCTCACTGACAAACACCGGTAGGTGACCAGGGGCTTCAGCATGTTCTTCAACAGGACCTGGCCTACAAGGGGGCGAACACAAGAAAAGAAAAAAGAGAAGAGGAGGAGAGAGACAGAGAGAGAGAGACAGACAAGAGGGATTACCTGATGAGAACATACCTTTGAATACAAATGATTTTGAATACAAATGATTAGAAATGTTCAAAACGCTTACCAACTATTAAAATGAAGGTGCCATAGAGCAGACTAGTGTATATTGGATATTTAGTAAATATGTTGAACATACTGCAGGCATGCAAAAAGGAAAAAGAGGCAAATAGATTTACATTAGAAACTTTTACATTAGAATCAACTAATGAGATACTATACAAGACGGACCAAAACAAAACCTGTGAAACAAGTGGTGACTGTGTCTTCAAGCCAGCCAGGAAAGAGTGAAACATTTGTTATCTTACTAAACCACGCCTAAATATTAGTTTTGACGTCATGTCCTCTCATTGTATTTTCCCCGTCATCGGTCGGCACAGAACAAATTGAACGAGGGAGCGTGTTTCTCTGGGTCGATTGTGTCATGGACAGACTGCTTTTAAATCTATAGACATTTAGTCACTTGAAGATGCAATAACCAAAAACACCTAACTGACTAACTTGCAGCAGTGAAGTTCAGGTAGGCCAATCGGGTTGCAGCTCACACCTGATGGTATGAGCTGCATTACAGAATATGGATGGTTGACGCATCTTACTGAAGAGCTTGATCTTGTAGTGGAGGTCTCCCTGGATTGCCAGGGCTTGGACGATGCAGCTGAGCAGAGCGGAAACACCGGCGTCACCATCTTTACTGCAGCCAGGGGATAACTTCAGCTCCGTTCTCAGGGAACATTTGGGGTCGGTTGGTTCTGAATGAACAAGTACAGTTCCCATTTAAATTTTCTGGTTTCATACGTCAACACATTTTAAAAATAAATAAATAAATAAATAAATAGCCTAGTCCTCACCAGCTCCTAAAATTAGGTAAATGAAACCTCTGATAGATATCCACATATATATTTATTATGTAAAATGTTATAAATTATCAGGCTAAAGGGAACCCTTTGGTTTGAGACATGCACGCATTTTCACAATTCCCACTGAATCCATATATGTTTAAGTGTCTAGTTTTTAAATGTAAAAAAATAACAATCTTTCAATTGTTTTAACAATGAATGAGATGTGCTTGAGGAAGACATTGGGAAACATTCCAAAATAAAGTTTTACATCTAAAATAAACATTCTAAAATTACCCTTTGAAGAAGATGGTAGCTTCCAGATGGCCAGACGCTTCCACTCGTCTCCCAGGTGGTAGATGAAGTTCTCCCTCTGAACGATCAGCTCCGAGGCGAGCGCACGCAGGAGGGGCAGCTCCGAACTCTTCCACGTTTTCAGCGAATCAACACTCGACTGGGCCTGAGGATGGCATTGGTACAACAAGTTCACCCATCTCCACTGAGTGGAAGCAAAACTTCCGGGATGCGGCCGTCTCCAAGATTTGATTTGAAGAGTTTGAAGTTTCGGTTGCTCTCACCTTTTCTAGGTGCTTGGCTGCGTCGACATATCTATTCTCTGCCAAAGCTTTGCTGAATTCCTCCATCGCACTGTGAAACTACAAACAGAAACAATCGGGATGGTGGAAAACCAGAGTTTTAAAAACGCTTGCAATGTTTAAAGTTGTGTTTGAATAATCATCTTAAATGTACATAAGTAGCAGTGTTTGAATATTGTCAGGCAATATTAAAATGAAAACTTAAAGTAGGTTTTGCATGAATCTTTTTTATAAAAATGTAAAGCATTTATCGTAGACTATAGCCTTCATACAATTACACAAAATATTCAGTGGCTGAAAACGACCCTGCTGTTACTTCTTTGTCGGCGTCAGCCATTAATAGTCTCTTTTTTCGAACGCTAGGTCACAATTACATTAGATCCAGTTGACTTTCACATCTGCAGTTGCAGGCGCATACCATCTCAAGCAATAGGTCATGTATCCATGATGAAAACAGCCATGCATGTTTTAATGGTTCGGTGAAGGGTTCAGTGAAGCATACCTCCTTTAAGTGTCCCAGCATTGTCAGAATCACAGTGTTCTTGTCCAGCTGCTGCTTCACTTTTGTGTACTCCGCCATGGTAGAATGGATATTCTCCTGTACCTGTGTCCACATATGAAGTCACAACAACACACAAGGGCTTGGGATCAATACATGGGTTGTTGGGCCACATTGAGTTCCCTGCGTTGAGAAACAACATGTTGCAAGGTGAATAAGGTAGGAAATTAGGCAGCTTGTTGGGGAAATGGAAACCCCAAAGGGTAAAGGAATATTTCAAGCTAGTTAGCAAGTTTCAAGCAAGTTAGTTTATGATGGTTTTGTGTTGCAATGTGGTCAGCCCCACAGTAAGTTAGTTGTTCCATCCAATCGACAATCCTGCAATATCTTATGTAATTTAAATATATTGGCATCCCAGGAAAATTGACATGATCATCCATCTAACCTTTGTAGTCTTAGGGTTTTAAATACAAGTTATGGAACAAGGAAAACATACAACATACATACAACCAATATCTGAAATGTAATGCCTTCCAATTAATCAATCAGTTCTGCAGCACATTTTTTTTATGGCTTATAAATGATGATCACACGTACTTCAGTCTCAATACAGTTTTTGAGGGCATCCATTTCCTTGGAGACCTCCTCCATCTGCCCCATAAGATCCTCAGATGCTTGAAGACTTGGGAGAAACTCCTTGTACCTCTTGGTGATCATGTCACATACTTCCTCCTTGTAGAGATGAAACACAGAAAACAATGAAACACACTGAACTACAATTAGGAACACTGGCTAAACTGTGAACACAAGCATCAATCACAACTAACTACAATTTCCTGACAAAAAAGACAAAAGATATTCAGGTATTGACCCATCCGTTCATTATCAGTCAACATACTGATCTGTTGCATAGGTAGGCACAAAACATGTGTTGCTGTCAAAATATTCAATCGAGTAAAACAGAATGGATATAACTTCTTTATACTTTCTGAAGGGGGAGGATGCCCATCATGACAAAGGGACAGCACACCTCCACCATAAGTTAGTCAGGTGTTTCACAGTGCTGTGTGTTCATGTGGTGCGTGATTAGGGTTAGTATTATCCAGACAGGGTTAGGTCGTAGCAGGGGTTTAATGGAGTGTGTGAGTAGGGTTAGTATTATCCAGACAGGGTTAGGTCGTAGCAGGGGTTTAATGGAGTGTGTGAGTAGGGTTAGTATTATCCAGACAGGGTTAAGGTCGTAGCAAGAGGTTTAATGGAAGTGTGTGAGTAGGGTTAGTATTATGCCCAGGACAGTGGTTAGGTCCGTAAGCCAGGGGGGTTTAATGAGTGTGAGTAGGGTTAGTTATCGACAGACAGGGTTAGGTCGTAGGCAGAGGTTTAATGGAGTGTAGAAGTAGGGTTAGTTATTATCCAGACAGGGTTAGGTCGTAGCAGGGTTTAGGTTTGAAATGGAGGGTGTGTAGCGATGTGTGTGAGTAGGTTAGTATTATCCAGACAGGGTTAGGTCGTAGCAGGGGTTTAATGGAGTGTGTGAGTAGGGTTAGTATTATCCAGACAGGGTTAGGTCGTAGCAGAGGTTTAATGGAGTGTGTGAGTAGGGTTAGTATTATCCAGACAGGGTTAGGTCGTAGCAGAGGTTTAATGGAGTGTGTGAGTAGGGTTAGTATTATCCAGACAGGGTTAGGTCGTAGCAGAGGTTTAATGGAGTGTGTGTTTTAACGCTGTATCATTCATCTCACGTCAACAACACATGTCAACGTGTCATCTGCTAAATGTAACAGGGCCAACGATATGCGCTCACACTGTTAACACTGAACCCCACTATGACACAGATGCGTGTTGATGAAGCAATATAATAATGCGTTGTTGTTATGATTATTATTATTATTATTATTATTATTGTTGTGTGCCGTGGTGTTGGCAACATGTTAGCAGGCTAGTGGAGAGGCGCTATGCTATTTGGCGCCTTACCTTCGTATCCTCCACCTTGCGTGATATCTTGCAAATCTTACTAGCGAGGTCCTCTTTCTCCAGCTTTCCCGAGCTCGCAAGCACCTCGGTGACAAAAAGACGCCATCATTCTCAGCCGTCCCGGTGAAATGTTTTGTTGACTAAAGACAATACAAGTTCACTTTTTCACCATCTAACTGGACGTAACTTTCTTCTTCTTGTGTGGTTTTTCCCGTAAAGCCCCGCTGCTGTGTATTACTGCCCCCGGTGGTCAGTTTGAGTTACAACTCCCAATGTATTGTGGCCATGTGTGTACCACTGTGTTAGATTACATCAGTTCTTGTGTTGTTTAGCTGTGCTGTTTACAATGTTTGTCTCGTTCATTCTAACATTCAAATTAATTCAGAAATCGTTTTGTTTTTAATGTCGGTTAACAATGCTTCCATCCTGCTGTCTACCCAACTTTTTGTGAGAAAACAAAAATGATTTATGCCGCTCCTTTACATTTTTTCGGAATGCTTTTTCCCAGCATAGAAAAAAACATTTGATGATGCAATACAGAACCTTTCGATTCAAGATGTGTTATTGTGATTAAACCAGTAAAGACGGTAAAGCTTGCGTTTAACTTGAACTGAATTTATAAGCAGGTAAATGAAACTATATGCTGTCAAGTGTTCCTGACCATGCAAAACATATATTATTTATGAATGGTGATATCTTAATTGTTCCATAACACAACATAGAATTAATTATGCTCACAACATGTTTCCATGCTAAAAACATAATGTAGAGACGGTAAGAGATAGCTTGACAAGTATTTATAATTAATTATTAAGTATATATATTTTTTAAATTCAAACATGTTTATGAGAGTAGCAAAGGGCGCAAAGAGTATCGGCCCGCTATTGGCTGATCTACTGTGACTGGCATAACAGCTGGCCAATCACAGCGAAGCAGCAGCAGCCTATTTATGGTCTTTCCTGTGTGAGGAATGTCAACTATTCATCATGGAGACCACAGTCGAAAAGCTAGAGGCGATGGTAAGCTTTCTGCCCCAAATGGTTGTTTTGTCCGGAATCTATTGAGCATACATTATGATATTAAAGCATTTTTATAATTGAAAGTCTACCATTAGTGGATTGTGCGACATTTTAGAGCCACATTAGATGAGCGAAGCTAAACAACACGGTCTCCATTCTTGTTCTTGTCGGGAGTAAAAGAAGACGGTGTAAATGTAGTTCAGACGTCCTAAACTCACTATTATTGTTAGTTTGTGTCCCCCGGTGCTTTAGTGTAGTGCAGGCTGCCTTTAGTTTCAGGCACAATGTTTCTTTTTTTTCTTTTTCCACCACACACGACGGAGCCGCTGTGAACGCTGCAAGGCCCAACCTGTGACCGCCCCTGGCCGCCTTTACGAGGTTAAATAATGTCCATGTAGTTGACGCTACTCTGGCTTGCTTTCCATCGCACAAGGATTTCTTACCCACCCAACTGTTGTGAAACATTCAGAAAATACGGAAGACAGGAACTTGAATTGCTAGTGGCTGTTTTTAAAAAAAAAAAAAATTTGTGTGGATGAAAATAGAAAATGCATTGACTACTATTATGATGTGCAAAATGGCCATTGGTCAGTGAAGCGTAACAATTCAATGTTTACCAAGCCTGACCCTTGATTCAGAGACATGAGGCAACGCTGCATGGTAATATTTAAGGTACATTGAATGTAAAGTGTGATCAATCAATGGCTCAGTTAAACACACAATGTACTAACATGTACTGACAAATGTTTTCTGAACTTGGTTGTGAATCTTCCATGCACCCTGCTGAAAAATGTTGCTGGCAGACGCTCTGACTTCATTGCACTACTGTATTGGACAGCTAGCAGTGCAATAGTATTGTCAAAGCATCTGATGGCTGCCCAGTTCAACCTTCCCCGATGAGACCGTTTTCAAATAAATGGATGTGAAAAGGCTCTCTGGATCTAAGAGTAAGGTGTCCTGCTGCTGTTCATCAGTAAACTTCATCAACCAGAAAATCCTGCAACCCTATCAGTATTGCCCCTGCTGTCCACTGAGTTCAGAGTAGTGCAATATTGCTTATAGGGTTTCAGTGTTGGTCTTAAAACTTGGCTCATGGCAGTATGCAGTGACTGGTCCAAGTATTGTCATCTGTAAAACTCAAGATTGTGGTTCCTTTTTGTATTTTCATATGCATGGCTTTAAATAAAATAAAAGGTTTGATTTCCACCTATTGTGCACATGCAGAGTGGCTTTTGTCAGAAATGATTTTATTTTATATTATAATACACTTATATTTTATTAATCCTAGGCAATGCAGTCTGGCTATACCTCAGTTTGAAGATGACCCATACTGTTAGTAATTGAGGTCAAATGGTTCTAATTGGTTCCACAGAGATGCTACAAGGAGTGCTGTTCTATTATGCACAAGTCTACATTCATTAATTCAAGTCATTGGAGTGGACAGCTACAAGTGTGATTTTAATTGGTAAAAAAAAAAACCACTGGGTTGTAATTACATGTTATGATCCACTGACTCTCCAAGCACTACGCGAAAACGTCTTTAGAGCTCGTACATTAAGCAGTAAAGCAAAGTCTAAGCATAAAAGCATGAAAGAATCCAATTGCTATTTGGCAATCAATATTGGTATCTGATTTGTTTTAAGATTATGGCATCCTTTAGTGAACACTTCATGACCCCTTTAGTGAACACTTCATGACAACTTTAATGCTGTTTATTTATTTACTTTACTTTTTTAGCTGTCCTTTTGTCCTATAACATGGCCTGAGACCAGATGATGCTGCATCTCCTCATGGCTTTCTTCAGGACCTCCAATATTAGGTTCCAGTCGCTCATGTACCCTTCAGCTAGTGAACTGCAGTAATGTGAGACCATGTAGCTAGCTGCTCGAACCACATTTAGATTTCAATTATACTCTTCAAAGACAACTCAAATTTTATGGCGTTTTAATGACTATTGAAGGTAACTGCCATATGCCATGGTGTGATTTCTATTATTTAGTATTTTTTGAAAATTTGAAACCTTCAAAATTAGATGGATTTATTTTTGGTCAAAAGCGAGAATTTTGTCGCTTATATGATGTAGCTTTTTTTTTTTTTTTATGTTTTACAAAATGCACAGCTTATGTGCTATGAATGGCTTATCTGAGCAGTTCCATATTGGTGAACCAACGATGTGTTCAGTTCCAGAGGTCTGAGGCAGACTTGGACTACATAGAGAAGCGGCTGAAGCTGGACTTCATCAACGCCACGGCCCCGACAGACGGCGCTCCTGCCGAGGTGCCCCACTCACACTTAAAAGATTTACTGTCCACCTAAAGTGAAATGTTTCCCACATTTCTATGTTGAGCCACACATTACATTACGGCACCAAATTATCTATTTTTTTTTTTTTAAACCAGAAAGTGTTTATTTATTTTTTCTCTCTATAAATACTGTGTGTGTATGTATGTATGTATGTGTATGTATATATATATATATATATATATATATATACGGTATCTATATATATATTTTTTTTATACTGACAGGAAAATCTAGTTGGGTTGCTGGAGTCCCTGCGGCCTATCAAGGCCAAACATGCGGCCCTGTCCACCCAGGTGAAGGAGATTGCAGCTGCGCACAAGGAGTCCATGGAGTCTATCCGGAGCCAGCTAGATGGTACCCTACAGCTCATCCATCACTTCCAACAGACTGACAATGCTGAGGTGAGCCTCTTTTTGTCACGTTTACACGTTTCTGGGTCAACTCAGGCTGACTAACATTTCTATCAAGGGATTTTAGTTGTAGAATTTCCAATTGATGACGTCTCTAATGTTAATTTTAAATAAAAGGGAATAAAAAAAATGTATCATGAAGTTGAATGTCCAAAATGTAGGCATCCTTTTGTTGAACAAGTGCTGTTGTCATGATGTGTAGATCTCCCCACTGACTGACTCTGGGCGGGAAGCGGCTGCGCTCTGTGGCCAGGCTCCGTCACAGAACACTGCAGACGTGAGTCAAATGCAAGTCGTGTGCGTGTGTTGTATTTTCTTAATTCCTTTTCCCAAACAATGATAACTGTTAACTTTACTCTTGATTTTTACAGGTTACACCAGCTGTCAACTCACAGCAGCAACACAGTGAGTCAATATTTAGTGTTCTTTAAATTATTTTATTGCCAACATTCCTAATGAACGGTAATTATGAGAATTGTCGCCCTTTGCTAATCAGTCCGTTGTGACTTGACAACAATAGTCCTTATGTGAGTTTCCACCATTTCGCCCAATGTGTTAGTTAACGCTTGATGTCACTGGAAGTAGGGCAAACCAGAATAAATGGCGTCACTAGGCTGTTCATTGGTAAATGTGTGAATTACATTGCTCCGTTACAACACAAATATTTGATTTCCACGGTGTCAAGTACATTAAGTGGTTGTGTGAATACTTTATTCATGTATATCACAAGAAACCCCAAAATAGAAAGGATGCCGAACAAACACTGCTGTTAAGGCAATTGTAAAAATGGCTCCAGGCACGCTAGTCGTGAACATAATGCAAGGCGTATTCTGGATACATTTCCCCAAGCCCAAGACTAATCTAGAACAATGAAAAACGATGGATCTCTTTGTGTGGTCGGAAATACTTTGGAACTGGTAGTGTCACGAAAAATTCATTGTTCAAAGTATTTTGTGGATGGGAACACCTGGACCCAGTACCTGCTGCCCCCAGTCAGACTAGAGGTTGACTGCTTTGTTAGAAAACGTACTCGTGCCCCAGTTACACCCAGACAGAGGACACAAAAGGGAATTAAAAAGAGATTGATTCATGTTTCTCCTGTATCTACTCACATGATTGATCATGAATATGGATTTGTGACCCTCAAAAATAACCCTGATATCCCAGTTGAATTTAGCAGTAAGGATGAAGAATCAGATTTACATGTACCTGATGAGACTGATGCTGTAATGTTCACTTCAGGGATTCAGACCCTTATAGGTAACATTAATACATATGAGATTACAGCCTTGGCCAGGAGGAGTTGATGTCATCAGACGGTGTTCAACGTTCATTGGATGTTTCGAGCCTGAACCGTAACACCCTCCCGTTGGCGGGTCGGCAATGGTGTCCAAATCACTGCCCATCTCCTCCTCCTGGCTTCCAGCTTGGCTCCTCTCTCCTGTTCCATATCCAGCAAGAGGCTCTTTCTGCTGCCTCCCCCATCCTGTGAGCTGCTGCCCTCCTCTCCTTCCCCGTTGTTCCAATGGCTGTGAGCATTCTCCATACTGACTGCGCAAGGAATCCTCTACAGCCGACCTTGACCGAGATTAGCCATACTTGTCATCCTTTCCCCCTGCAGGAGGGAAAGGATCCTTTCCCCCCTGCATCCTTTCCGTCATGCAGAAGGTCCTGGTATTTCGCGCTCTTCCTTTAAAACACTTGGTCGCACCCTTGTTCCCATGGAACTGTAAGTTCCATTAGGATAATCTTCTTCGCCGCTTCAGACAACAGAACTACTTCCGGTCTCAGGGTTGTCTGGACCTGGGGGAACTGCACCCTTTCTCCTAGGTCTACCTTCATGTCCCATGATTGGGCCTGTTGAAGCAGGTTGTTTCTTGTTGTGGCTGATGGCTTTTCTCCTGCTCTCACAACCTTGATTGATGGCGTTTTCCCATGTAGTTGGCGTTTCTTACGTCTCTCCTGCTCCAGGATGTTGGCGAGTGTCATGAGCACATTATCATGCCGCCATCCATACCTTCCTTGGGTGAGTGCTGTTTTACACCCTGATAGGATATGCGCCATGGTGCCCCTCCCCCCACACAACCTGCATACTGCATACTGCATAGCCAGAGTCGGGAGTGTGTCATACACTGCTCGCAGCAGGAAGGAGATCCGGAAAGGTTCCAATTTCCATTGATCTGCCCATGTGATCTTCCTCTTGGAGTAGTGTGTGTGAGAAAAATATATATATATATATATATATATATATATAATGTAATTGTATATCTGCATGTATAAATACAAAAATTCAAAATCAAATTAAACTACTACATGTATTTGTAAATTCTTAGTCAAGATCTATTGAAACATGAACTGAGGTGGAGCTTGAACACCTGAAATGCTACTTGGATGACAATTTAATCAACAGACCAAGCTTCAAACGCAAACTATTCATGGATGATGTTCTTGTTTTATACTGCTTGGTTTCTTTACCCTGAAACAGTTCTCAATCATCCTTGAAGCCAAACATAGTTTTGGTATGGTAAGATTGTGGAATTGACCCATCAGTCACTTTAAAATAACTATAAATAATGGAGGATTTACAATGACGCATGTGAGCACAACAACAATATGGCGTAGTTTTGCCCTACTTCCAGTGACGTCATGTGATGTGTTAGTCGATACCTGGAAACTTGCAAGTCAGCTATTGTAAGGCAGGTTTCATTGCATATGATTAGTGTAATGGGAAAAGTCCATATAAGGCCTTTCTTTCAGCTGGCATTATGTTCCTTGAATAGATTGTCATTATGACAGACAAACTGTCCACAACTGGCATTAGCGTGACTTCTTCTTTGACCAGTCATGAAGATAAGCAGCTGGGGTGAGGGTTGGTTGACTGTTAAACCCCCTCACTTCTCCTATACCATGAGTGGGGTGAAAAGTGTGTTTAAAAGGGACAGGTGAATATCTGTTCTGGACTCACTCTGCTAGAGAGGAGTCTGGTGAATGCATTCATTAAAATACTCTTAATTTCTACAAGTATTGTGTTTACTTCAGTTTGAAGATCTCATTGCCCTAGATGCAATTATTGAATTGCCACGACATTAGCCTATGAAAGAAATGGGACAGACGTGTGTGTATTTTGGCTTTATTTCTGTTTAACTTTGTTTAGTTTTGTAATGTCAATGCAAAATTCAAACGTCCTGTTCACACACCTTACTGATTGCATGCATCTGTTTATGAAACGTTGACATTTCTAAACGTATGCATTCAATGGCAAACCAAAGATTCCCCTCTTCTCCACCCCCCTCCCCGGAAGCCTCTAGAACAGACAGGCTCGTGGACGTGAGTGACGCAAAGCCGGCTGCTGCTGCACCGCCCGGTGCACGCTCGAAAGCCAGTTGATCGACTGCATCGCTTTCTACTGCACCAGCATTTGTCCTCAAAAAGCCAGGTTTGTGGATGGGTACCTCTGTGTGCTTCTAGGTTTGGAGGGATGCTCTCTGCTTGTCACCATGAGGTGACTCTATAACACTAGCTCATCAATATTGCTGTGACACTGAATCCATTCCAAGATGCTGTCCCCAGATCTGGCACATTAGCCAGCCATCCGAAATATTAAACTGCTCTTTTTTTCTATGTGACTCTTGGATGTTATGTTCTTTGTGTTGGCTCTATAAATATGAATTGTAGATAAATATAAATAAACTATAGTTTCAATGGATAAAGTCTAAACGCTGTTCAAACAATCTAATTTTAGCTTTGTTTTAATTAATCGCCTGAGGAAATGTCTGGCAAATGCTGCACACCTTTTGGCAGTGATATTGAAAATGTTTGTTATTTTTAATTTTCAGTGCCCCCCCCCTCCCCCAACCCTACAGAAGAAAAAGTATTTTGACGCAAAGCTGAAGATCCTGCAATGGTGTGTTCCAGTTTAACATTTTCCATTCCTGTCTATAGTGGGTGTCTAATTGTGTCGCTGGTTCGTTGCAAGTTAGGATTGTGGATGTATGGCTTAGGATAGTGTGCACACATGATCTGTGTCAAATCGGCCTGATTACAGGGTGCAAACTCCCAGTGGGCAACCCTAAATTGCCCCCTCCCCACAGAACACTTAAACTAACTCAGTAGATCTGATGTCTGGTCGACATTTGTATTGAATACATGATATGGGGTTGTTTAAAAAACAATTATAATACAATATTGGAATTATATTAAACTGGCCTTTTTTATTGGATATTTTTACTATTTCTATTTGCCATTTAGGCTTTTCAGTGACTGTTTTTCATTATGTGCATGCCATTAATGAGCAGGTAGGGGTTATGAATCATCCTCTGTAGATGCCTACACAGGTACTCTGGATCTTGGGGCTCGAACCCAGAACAGTTTAGCTAGGAATCCAACACATTAACTACTATAGCCTAACCCGATTTAATGTAGGATTTTATGAAATACATGATGCAATATGCATTGAATACCCAGTTGTTGGTTCAGATCCAGTCAATTAAATGTTTAATGTTGATGGAAAAATCATGCTCATGTGTTGTTTTGATTGTCATGCATTCTTAAACACTTGGCTTTAAAGGACCCCCCCGCCCCATTTTACCACCAGGTCTGAGTGTGATTAGCTATTACAAGCCATTTAAAAATTGTCACTGACATTACAAGTGAGCTCATCCACCCAGACACTCACTTCTGACTTCAAAATGACACTTCTAGTCACAAGACAATTTTGAAATGGCTTGTAATGGCTACTCACTCACACCTCTTGGTAAAATGGGGGTCCTCTAACCGTGAACTATAGCACCCCCGTGTGGTCAAAGGTGTACTGAACTTTTTGGAGACCTTACTGTATGCCAAACCTTCACATTCAGAGTTGTTGATTTTAGCATTTTACTGTACAATATCTTTATTAAAAGCACACTGCACTATTATATGGCAGATTCTTTTTGCATTGGTTTGGTGTTTGATAGTTCAAACTCTAGGAGATCCATCCATTTTCGTCCACTTATCCAGGGCCGGGTCGCGGTGGCAGCCGGCTAAGCAGGGCCCCCCAGGCTTCCTTCTCCCCAGCCACACTCTAGTTCCTCCTGGGGGGTCCCGAGGCGTTCCCAGGCCAGATGAAATATATAATCCCTCCAGCGGGTTCTGGGTCTGCCCCGGGGTCTCCTCCCAGTTGGACGTGCCCGGAAAACCTCCAAAGGGAGGCGCCCGGGGGGCATCCTAATCAGATGCCCGAACCACCTCAGCTGACTCCTTTCGATGCGGAGGAGCAGCGGCTCTACTCCGAGGTCCCTCCGGATGTCTGAGCTCCTCACCCTATCTCTAAGGCTGAGCCCAGCCACCCTGCGGAGGAAACTCATTTCGGCCGCTTGTATCCGCGATCTCATTCTTTCGGTCACTACCCAAAGCTTGTGACCATAGGTGAGGGTTGGAACGTAGATGGACCAGTAAATCGAAAGCTTCAGCTCCCTCTTCACCACAACGGACCGGTACAACGCCTGCATTACTGCAGGCCCTGTACCAATCCGTCTGTCCATCTCCCGCTCCATTTTGCCCTCACTCATGAACAAGACCCAGAGATACTTGAACTCCTTCGCTTGAGGCAGCAACTCATTCCCAACCCAACTCTAGGAGATGGGTCCCACAAATGAGGGAGAATAATGTTAAGAAACATGATACTAGTGTGGCTAAAGGTTCCAAGTCCCAAGGTTGTGTGGACATGAATAAAGAATGACTCTTGGAATTTTGCAGTTTCAAATTTGTATTGCATTTGGTTGAATTATGTTTTGACGAGATGTGAATTTCTGAACAAACGATACAAGAACTACAGTCCATCGAGTAGAACGTCTGTTACTCGGATGAGTCAATTACCATTGTGGGAAGTGTGGACCGACTTCCGGATGACTTGCTATTAAGCACATACTGTTTCAAAATGGATGACCAAATCAAAAACAATTGTTTACTGCTTGTGGCTTACTACTAATGGCTTAACAGCCGTTGCAGAACAGGCAGAACATTGCCAAATAAAGGACAGCAGTACATAGTCAATTACATTAACATTCAAAGAAGTTGTAAAATAACGAATACATTGAAGAACAAGAACACATGAAGTTAACACTGGACTTCAAAGTTAGTAAAAATGGTGAGTTGAGCTGTCAAACATTCATTCTCAAACACACGTGACTTGACTGCTGGATGAGGTGAGTTTCCTGAGCCTCAGTCATGGGAGATGCCGGTGTGACCTTATATTGACCTTGCATTCATCTCTACCTGCTGCATGGTCTGCATCTGGGGGTCCCGTTTCCTCACGGTGGGCTGCTTCCCTGTGGGCGTTTCCGGGCACACACACTCGTTAACCCGTACCAAGAGAAAATACACTAACACTCGCTCTCTACACACAACTGCAAAAGGCATCATTTGTTTTGGTATGAAGTATAATGCAGTGACGTGGTTATGATTGTCACTGTGGCCCTGCTGATAACTAAATATTACCATTGAGAGATTGGAACCCGGTTGAAGTTGTGAACACATTGTCAATTTTGCTGAACTCACCATGGCCTTGTACAGCACCTGGGCTTCTGGGTGCACTGCTATTAACTGCAGTACCTCGTCCAGAGAAGAGTGGGCTCTAAAACAAGCGGTGCGCACAGGGAATTAGCACCTGCCTCCAAGACAAATGCTGGTCAAATAAGTGGCTGGTAGGTTTGTTTCTCTCAACAGCCAAAGGAAACAAGTTGAACAGAGTTCAAGACAGGACTATAACAGGGTTATGTATAACATGTTCTTGCTTTTTATTTAAAGACAAAGATTAAAACAAAGTAACCATGTATATACTATATATATACTGTATATATTGATATATAAACCTCACTGTCTTTCGGCATCTAACAGCACATGGGCTATATATAAAAAGACTATTGGAAAAATATGTTTACAATATCCTCCCACAGAGCAGCAGAGATTAGATTAGTTTTACATTTCACTCACTAATAGCTCACGCTTGGCCACGCCCTGTCTAACATTATATATATATGTACCGGTCAGTCCTTTCCAGTAAGATGGGGTCTTCGGTGTGTCTACCCCCGACTGGTTCAAAATGGAGGTCGCCTGAGGGTTCATTCTCAGCTTCTAATGAAAACAAACAAACTCTAGTCAACATGCCCTCTCACTACACCCACTGAACACCCCAACATGTGTGTGTGTGTGTGTGTGCCACCCTCATCACCCTCATTACTAAAATCACTTTTTAATGGTAAAAAAATAACTACTTTCTGACCATTTGTTGCGTTAACTCTGCACTCTGAACTGTGATTAACTAATAGAAATTCAAATGACTTATTTTGTAAAGTGATATATAAATGCAACACATTCAGATATAGCACTCTTTTTTTGGCCCTGAAGTAACAATAGTGTAGCAATGTGGCTTCTTTCAGGGCTCCTCCAAGCACACAGGCAGGATGGTGGTGAAAAGTCTGGTTTATTGTAGAGTTCGTATAATGACATGACAGAGCAGATGCTACAAGCTAGCATGCTAGTGCTCCCCGAGTGTGTGTGTGTGTGTGTGTGTGTGTGTTGATGGCTGACTTAACCTGAGGTGCACTGATTAGCAAGCATCCAGAGGTGTGCAGCCCCACATCCAACCCTGTAATTCAATCTGGGCCAGGTGAGGCTAATTAAGCCAGCCACCAAACACAGACACACTCCCATAAGTAGTTTGCTTGAGGTGATGTATTCTGCCCACCTCTATTCATAGCACCAGCCCCGCCACAGGCTGCGGGTGGAGTCTGTCCAGTAGCACTGCTGGGCTGCTCCACATCCTCCACGCCCCCCTGCTGCCCACTGCCATCCACCCCACCCAAAACGCCACACACTCCTGACTCCTCAGTTGTATATGTAACCTCCTGCAAGGACGGGTACGAAGAGGACTAGTTAATAAAGGAACCAATGACATCACTTTAGAGTATGACATTCGACACAAGGTTTTTTTGGACTCATGACTGCAGGGCGACTTACTCCTGAAATGTCGACAGCTGTAGTAAAGACCTCCGAGTGAAACGGCACCGACATCAACAGGACTCTGGGAGACTCCAGGCCGAGGCTGTTGTTCCCCACGGCGCCAGTAGGGTCGCACTTCTGATATGCTGCACATAGAAGCCCACGACAAACAACCACAGAGCAAAAAGGACTAATGTTCAGTGATCGGACCTCCAGCAAGCCAAACGGGGTCAATGAGGGACGGCGGGTGCTCTCACCCAGGCTACGGGGCGTGCTGTTGCAGGGCGGGGGTGGTCCACAGAGGGAGGTGTGACGGAGGCGGGCCGGAGAGCACGGAATGCTGGAGAGGTCGGCCAGCTCTGCGATGCTTGGCAGCCTGTTTGTGGACCAGCAGCAAACTCATCATACCATCGTATTCAACACCAGAAGTGAGACCAATCAGCTACTGAAATAAAAGCAGCCAGTCGTAGGTGGTTGGTCTCTTGTGTATCTTAGCGTCTTGATTACTGTTCACATAACAACTATGCATCAACTTAGTCGACATTGATATGTGTGAGTTGACTTGCGTGGGCCATGCTTGTTCCCATGTTGTATTCTTGAGTGTAGGCAGTGCTGCTGGTCCAGCAGAGACAGGGTCGAGTGGCTGAGTTTCTATTTCTTCCTCTGGAGGCAGGCAATTAGAGAGCAGCATTATTGTGCCTTTACTGCTTCGTATATTTAAACATCCGGAACTGGAACTGGTATTTGTATTCTTAAGTATTTGTATTCTTAAAGGGGCCCTATTAAACAACCAGGTGTGAGCGTGATTAGCCATTACAAGCCTTTCAAAATTGCCATGTGACTAAAATTGTTATTGTCATTGGAAGTGTCCACCTGCATGTATGCTGAGTAGATCAGACGACCAGTTGGTACAGTCCACTGGGTAGGCTGGTAGTCTGATCTAGAAGTCAGCATACATCGAGGTGGAAGTAATTGTACAAAATGTTTTCCCTTAAAACACAAAGTCTGTGTACTATACTGATAATATTACAATGTATACAATGAAGACTAATCAGTGTGATGTCACCCATAGTTTCATCTTTGACTTGAAGTCCATAAACCTCTTGCATATTTGCATATTTTCTTGTGCATCCGTTAGAGTAATAATAGTGAATGGGCTTCACTACTCATTTTCTCACCAATGTGCTTATCGTTAGCTAGATGTTCCCCTGGTGTTCTCCCAGTGGCCGCCGGTCTGGACACCAGAGCTGCTCCATCTCCATCCCTTTCTGAGCCTCCATCCTGGCTCTGATTCTAATGGGGATTTATCATGGAGAACATTGGATCTCACGCTCATGTGAGTGCAATACAGATACATTACTCTACTCATTTGGAGCTAAAAAGATTCCCTGACTTGACGTTGTGTCGCAGGGGGCATCTCGTCCTCCGGATGGGTGTTATGCAACACAGGATATGGCTCCTCTGGTGTAGTGTGGCTTTGGTCTAAATCAGAGTTGGACTCTGACTCCTGGAAACAATGCAACTTGTCATGGCTAGTAGAGTCGTGAAACGTTTTTAGGTTGTCAACACTAAGGTTAGACTGGTCTCTCTGTTGTACCTTTGCAGAGTCTTTGTGGTCCCAACCTTTAGGCGTCAACCCGAACGTCTGATTGACTGTTTGGAAATCACCCTCCACCTCACTCTCACTGTTGCTATCTGCAATGGACCTCAAGGTCAATTACTCTGGCAAGGGACTTAGATCATTGGTCAAACTTCTTCTATTTGATTGTTTCTCTTTGCTAAACATAAAGTAGCTCTGGACTAGAAAGTCAACCGACGAATGTCTATAGACCAAGAGGGTCAATCATGAGCCAAAGAAAGGAAGTGCTACGTTATATCTTGGCCTCTGCCCTGGTGGCTAATCCAAGCCAAATGGGTTCCCCAAGAAGGAAGCCCAAGTGGGAGTGCTGGCAGCACAGCACTTGGCTTATGGTTGTAAAAGCGAGCCTGGAGACGAGGCCGAGCTGAGCCCCAGCGAGTTAATGCTAACGCTAGCTGCACTAGACAGCCACCAACCACACACACTCCACAAATGGCATTGGGGCATTCCTAATTATAACGATTGAATGATTTGAAGACTATGCTTCGTCGATTAAATTCTAATGGAGCTTTTTTGTAAAATAGTGTAGTGAATGGCACTTTGCGGATGAGGGGGGTATAATAAGTGTGTGTGTCTCGGTGTTCATCTGGAGCGTTCTTTAATATATCCATGTTTTGGAGAGATTAGTTTATAAGGTTGTTTATTCGGCAACTTAAATAAACTAACCGTCATGTTATCAAAAGTCACAAAAGCCAAGTAAACATTGGCTTGTAGAGGATATTTACATCGACATACATTTTTTTGTATAATTGATGAATCAACATTAACGCCTAATTTAGGACAACACCAGTTTGCACGTCAGCTTTTGGTATCACCTCAACTCGCTTGGAACCTCGATGGAGCGGGTACTAAAATAGTAGGAGGGACCAGGTACCATTTTTTAGCTGGTGGAAAGGTGCCCAAAGCGAGCCGGGGCAAGTCGAGTCGAGCTGGTACTTTGCAGTTAAAAAGCATCATTAGGTCTCTCGACTTACCATTGTCTGTGGCTGGGGCCTGGGTGTCCATCTGCTGTAGAGAAGGCTGGAGTTCTTCCAGAGTGTCGGGTGATGCGCAGGACCTAGAATAACGGTGGCAACATCAACATACTGCCGTCTAACTACTAAACTGTGAGCCCACCTATCCCAGGCTACCACAACACAACACAAGCAGAGATGAAAAATGGGACCTTCTCAACAGTTATGATTGCTACAGATGACAGATTTGAATGGATTAAAGTAAGTAACAACATGCATGAATTTTATTTTTAGCTGTAACAGAAACTAACCTCTCTCTGAGTTCATTTCTGTCTTGTGTTCCAGGGATACGCTGAAGGTATGGCAAAACCATCTCTCTGAAATGTATACCTCGAAATTCCTAGATGTACCCGGAACAACAAGAAAAATTGCGGTCCTTTTAATTCCTTTAAAGGGGCCCTATTAAACCACCAGGTGTGAGTGTGATTAGCCATTACAAGCCATTTAAAAATGCCATGCGAATAAAGTTGTCCGTGTGACGAAGTGACATCACAAGTGTGGTTGTCCACCCAGATGTATGCTGACTAGATCAGTTCACATGACGAACGGCTTGTAGTGGCTAATCAGACTGACACCCGGTAGTATAATAGGGCCCCTTTAAAGGAATTAAAAGGACGTTGCCTATGCCCTCTTTCTATCTCCAGGCATGTCCACTTTCCATTTCCTTGATTCACAGTGTGTACTGTTATATTTCAATATCTAACTTTTATTTTTAGTTTAGATTTTGTTCTTTGAAGTCACGCTTTACATTGTGATAGTTTGAGTCTAGCCATTAATTGGCACATTGTGTATGTGGTTTTTTTATGTGTAATGTGAATAACATTGGCTTAGCCCAGGCCCAAATCAACTAACAACATCAGCTTACCTGATGCTTTGTTCTTGGGTGAATATCGAGTAGTCTCTTCTTAAGCGAGCTGCTATTTATATTGGTCTGCCCAGAAGGGGTGTCAGTAGTCCTAAAGCCCTGACCATCATCTCTCTTTGCAAATGGAAAAGGAACAAAGGCCAGCTCTCTCGTCTCCTCACCTGACTTTGCAACTTGTCACAAGCACCCAGTTGGCCTTCCAGCTCCAATGCTAAAGGATGAGGTGGCGGGCAGTACCATTGTGACGGCGGACCAACAGCAATCCTAGACGCACCACCGCCATGGCCTTCCCAGGTTTGGAGGTAGCTCTCCACAGGGTCTAGACTGGCGTTGCACTGCTGCAGGAGCACCTGGGACACCTTCAGATTGAGCACAGTGGAGCTGATCTGCTCCTGTCTCAGTTTGGACAACCTAAGGCCACCGGTGGGAACCGCCCCCATCCTCTCCCACTTCCCTCTCTCGCACTTGGCCACTCCCCTCTCCGGCTCCAGACAGTCCTCAGCACTGTGTGAGTCTATGGAGCTGTCCCGGTGTGCAGACGGTGCGGTGGGGTAGAAGACGCGCCCTTCCTCCCAAGGCTGTGGGCCTTGGTGGGCAGGAACACCAGGACAGAGCACGGAAGTGGAGCTCGGAGGACTTCCACCGGCCTTAGGTCCTTCCTCTGTCAGTGCTTGCTCAGTGATCTTCACTTCCCTCTTCCTCCCTGACATGATCCCTCCACGCTGATCCATCTCTTGCTGCCTTGCTCGTTTACTGGCCATGTGATCAACCTCGTCACCCAAGTGAGTGTTTTCATTCACTGTCATGTGCCAGAACCTGCCATCAGGGGCCGCTAGATGAAAAAAGGCATAACCGAGAGCGGTTCTAAGATGGGGCAGTTTCATTTCATGGGGAGTTTCATGAAAGTTCAACATTGAAGCAACAACTGAAGCTATGAAGCTAGAAATATTTGGGAACCGCATTGACATATTCTATTCATTTTTAATTCAAGGCAAAAAGGGTCTCAGCCAATACTTTGGTTGACATGAAGAACTACAGTCTAGATGGCCATGGACAGTGGTTGTCCTCTTGAACTCTTGTTAAGCTCCAGTGTATTCAATGAATATGAATATGCATTACAAACAGTGTTCATCAAGTTTATTTGTCTTTGTAAAGTGACAAATTTGGTTTAATCTCCAGTGGTTTCCTGCTGCGAGTTGTCGCAGAGTGTATAGAATACACCCCAAGCCGAAAACCAAATGGTGCAAAGTTAGGTCTCTAACCTGGCGCCTGATCCATCCTGCAGGATACGTGCTGCAGGCGTAATACATCTTAACATACTGTAGATATGCTTTAGCCTGGATGATAAAACTGTTAGTAAGCTTTTCCCCCTGACATCGACAGATGACATTAGAGTCTTACCTGGTGTGTTGTCATATCTTCCTGAGAAGCTTAACTTCCCATTCCGCAATAGATTCTATAGTGTCAAAAACCAAAAAGACAATGGTGTAATCTGACTTTAAAAGCCAATACTTGGACAGCCAATACTTAGTTAGGTGGACAGGGATGTGCCCAGAGCTCCCAATACACCTGGCAGAAGGCTGGCCCAGTGATCTTGATGAAGAGCTAAAAACATACCATTCAAAATCTAATCAAGCCAAACTGGTATTATATAAAACATTTTCTCATCGTAGATTCCCTCCCCAGTTCCTCCTAAGTGTAATTTTTGTCCTCATTTACAAAGTTGAGAAACATAACAAACACAATTTACGTAGCCACCTGTAATCGTTAAAACAAGCTTCTGTGAGGGCCATGGCTCCTGTCAGATAAATGTTTGGTAATATTTAATTTCAGCCTGACAATCTACAAAACTTGTCATATAAATTTGTTGCTATTCGCCGCTCTCCGCCATGATGATGTCAGGGTCGGTGTGCTTGCTAACACCTAGGCCTAATCAGTGTGTGTGTGTCTGTGTGTCTGTGTGTCTGTGTGTCTGTGTGTGTGAGCAGAGCACTGCCCTGCCCGCCGCACAAAGACAGGCAGCGAGAGGGAGAGGGAGTGAGAGAGATCCCATTTATGCAATCTGTATTCTGGATCGCGATAACAAAAAATGCATGTTAAAGCAGCAAGGTTATGTCCGCGACGTGTCGTAGCATAATGTCAGACCTTATCAATACGCCGGGTTTTAACTAATTTAGAACCGGTTCCCGTTTAGAACCGGGTTTGGGGGACCCATCCCTAGTTTTTGGTGATCTGGGCCTTTAATAATAGTGAACCACCATTAGCCTGGCTTGAAAATTCTCCAAAACAAGAAGTGGGAAAAAAACAGACCTTGATGTCAGAGTGCAGCGTGTACCAAAGGTCCTGCACACTCTTGGTTCGGTCTGGGGCATAAGGATGCAGTCCCACACAGATGAGGGCATAGTAAGGCTCTGGGACGCGGCTGTCTGCTTCCAACGCCTCACCCATTTCCATCGCCTGTCTGATCCAGGGCTGCTCCACCACTCCCCAAGGCACCATGTCTACAAGGGGAAGCATTCAGCAGTCTCCACTATTTAGTTACATTTACTTACCTAGGACCTAGATGTATGAGGACTAGATCAGTTTACCAGTTGGTACAGTCCACTGGCTAGGCTGGTAGACCTAGACCTAGATCTAGTCATCATATGTCTACGTGGACACTCCTACTTGTGAATTTTAGTCACGTGATAATTTTGAAACAGGTTGCAATAGCTAATCACTCTCACAACTTGTGGTATAATAGGGCCCCTTTAAACCACACACACTTTTAGATTTAAATTAGTCTTGTTCATCTTCTGAACAGGCAAAACCGACTTGAGAGACTAAGCACTGGCTCTTTCCATGTCTTTGGCGGTATAGCTACCTGTGTACATCTCCTGGATGATGGTACACAGGCTGTACAGGTCTGCCTTCTCCGTACACTTCCTCCGCCTGACTACCTCCGGTGCTGCCCAATTGTGCAAGCTGGGGGGGACGTCCACCTGGGCTGAAAGTTTCACACCGGTACCCTCCCTAAGAAGCACAGCAACACACACACCATCATGTATATACAGGTACTAAAACACTTGAATTTCAGCAAGCTGCACACAACGATTGGTCATCTAAAATGACCTACCGATGACCCATGAAGCCCAGCCCGGTGAGTTTGGCGAGGCCCGGCTGGGTGAGCAAGATGCTGTGAGAGGAGAGGCCTCGCATCACCAGGCCCCGGTTGTGCAGGTAGACCACTGCTTCACATGCCTGCAGCAACGCCGGCAGCAGCTGCTCCACATGCAGCACTGGGGACTCTGGGAACTCATGCTGTTTAGGAAAGAACAGACTCAACTAAATGTATGCCGACGGAAGGGTTCAAACTGACATACCACCGCTTAAATCTCATGGCAACATACACTAACAGATAGCATCTTCGACATCTGCCTCGAGTTCACGAGCAGGTCACGAACATCACCGCCACTCACCCCAGCAAAGTGGGGCGGGGGGGTGCTATGACTACCACCCGCCTACCGCTAGCTTTGATTGTAGCCTATGAAGCCCATGATGACAGACACCCCCACCCCCCCCCCCCACCCCCCACACACACACACAATGCAGCGCCACAGCCTGGGCAATAAATCGCTTGCGATGCCGCCATGAGGATCGCAATTGCAAGCTTTGGTTTCTTCACGAGGCAGCCGGAAATCACGAGATCACATTCACGCGACAATCCATCTTGCCACAGCAGGCTTTAAGTTAACCGCTTGTGTCCAAACCACTGCAGTTCGAATTCCAATCAGTGTCCTTTGAGGATCTGCTGGCAGCTACGGCCGTGTTGGTGATGGGTGATAGAGATGTTTCATCTAATCACCTGCATGTATATATTTTTTTCCAAACAGTTTCTAAGACGGTTCTGTGCAACAAACCATCAAGCAGGTCAATAAGAGCAAAATCACAACCTTGTCTGCTGCACACATTAGATTACTTGCAAAAAGCAGAAAATCTGATTGATACTTTAAAACATTACAAAAGAAAGGTATCAAATCACATATCAATTACAATTGTTAGACCTGCTACCAAACAATTATATTTAATAGATTTGGTATTGCGGTGAATTCAGTTTGTCATTCGATATTCACCTATATTTTTTTGCATCCTAATCTCAATAACTTGTTGAAAAGTTCCCAGGATGTCACAAAAAATGTCAAATAATGTAATTGGAGCGGATCCCCCAATTATATTTGCACGAGGCATTGGCCAATGTTAAATTAGATGAGATATTCCACAGGACTTTCGCAACATGGTCCCAGCCATTATGCAGGCAACTTAGCAATTATGAAACTCATTCTATTACCCTTGCATCTATGAATGCTTGAAACCGGATCTATTCTTATATTGTACCACAGTCTCCTTCAACAAATGTACTCTTTGTAAGTCACTTTGGATAAAAAAACATCTGTCAAATGCCCTAAATGTAAATGTAAATGTACATGCTGTCTTACTTTGTGGTGGAGCAGGTTGTGGAGTGAACCCACATGGACCCTCTCGAATACGAGCCTGGTCCTCAGAAGGTTGGCTGATAGACTCACTGCCATGAGCTGCAGCAGGTGGGGGTGGAAGAGCTGGCTGCGTGGGACACAAACACAATTATTAAAGAAATACACAGTGTCAGGGAGCAGGATGAACTTAATGATTTTATTCCAAAAACTAAACAGAACAAAGAGATCAATTACTGAGCACAGCAAACCTGAACACACAACAAGTAGTGACATGAAACGACATACGACAAGGATCTGACAAAGAACAATGGCTTGGGGCAGGTATATGTAGGGAGTCCCTAACAAGGGAAGTAAAGACAGGTAAAGACAATCAAGGGTGGGGGAACAACACAAGACAGGGAATAACAGAACAAGAGCAGTCTATATGATAGCACATAAAGCAATGTAGAAACGGATGCACACTAAAACATACAGAGATACAACACAAGGAAGAAGGTAACCTATGACAGGTGGGGGCGGAGTCAGAAACACAACAGAACACGTGGCACATGAAAACAAACAACAACGCATGGGAGACAAATAATATACATGTCTGGCAAGGTGTGTCAAAGAATATATATATACTGTATATATATTAGAAAATATCAGTTTGGAGGGGACAGAGAGAGACCGTGACACATAGACGTTTGGGGAATTAAAGTTAGTATGTCCTCTTACAAACGAGAAGCACCGCACCTTTTTTTCTCTCAATCAGACCAGCATTTGATTGGACAGAGTTAGCATCTGACTCAAGTTAGCCTAAAACCAATGGAAGCAGGTAAGATAGACTAGCTCCATCATTAACAATGCTTTTGGTTTGACTATGGGCCGTAAGTGTAAAAGAAGCATATTTCCTAAATTTAGAGTATTCCATGAAGACATCATCCGCATTATACATTACTGTCACAGTGACAGTAATGACTCAATGAATGAGCCCCTGGCACAAACACTGGGATCTCAGGAGGAGACTAACTAATTCAGAAACTCAAGAAACATCACTTGAAGAGATACGTGTAACTGGCCACTAGCACCCTCTAGTGGCCAGAATTCCAATAGCACTCGTGGCCAACGTTACATTTGCATCTTCGAATTCAACAACATGGGTGAAAAAACAAACGCACATCTTTACAGGAATTGGTTTGGTTTTGTCTTTCCTACCCTTTCCTTTTCCTTGCTAATGACAATGATAAAGCAACCTATATCTCTCTTTGGTCTTTTATAGCATTTGATTTAAAAGCAAACCGTCACTGTATTTGGTTCCAATGTTTGTGGTTCTGATCTCACTCAAACCATTGTCCTGAGCTCACCTGCAGTAGTCCTGTTCGGTGAGAAGCAGGTCTTTGTATGCTGCGTTCGAGGCTCTTATCTGCTTCACCGTCACCCTGGAGCCTTTCCAGCTGTAGCTGGCACGTCAGAAATACATGGGAACGCATAGTAAGCAAATTGTGTGTGTGTGTGTGTGTGTATATATATCATTTCAGAGCTTGAAAACAATATAGAACGTCTCAATGTCTCAACTAGGGTTTTGCAGTGCAGTACTTGGCCCTCGGGTACTTTACGTTACTTTCCACTGTGGATCCTTACTTGGTCATGGATGTCAGAGAACCACAGTTGAAGGAGTGAAGCGTTTCATCATTAGCCTGGGTTAGATCACAGTCCCTGATAACTGGAATAGATGCCAGCAAACCCAGTGATTGGCACGGCTTGTCTCTACACACCTACACAAACACACACACACACACCAAAGACAGCAATGTTCACAACACATCAGTTATGTTGTTCAGTGTTAAAAATCACTTGTACATTGTCGCATTTCTGGAGCCAACGGTGGATGAAGGTACCTTTCCAAAGCCAAAACACTGAGCGGTTGTACATATGCCTTTGTTGTAGCTCTTTTTGTGGAGCCGTTGAACCAAACCGCTACACACACACACACACACACACACACACACAGCCAAGTATCCATCAATTCAACATGACTAATGAGGTACTACCTTCCTGCAATTGCAATAAAAAAAAATCGCAAAGTACACATATATTGGATCACCCTTTTGTCAACTTACCACTAATGTTTCATACATTACCGTGACTTAATGAGATCTAGCATGGAGGGAGATCGCAGCAAAGTCTTGGAGGAAGGAGAGCTAAAGTGCATGCTTTGATTCGACTCCCTCAATCCTGGACTCTGGTAAGCCTGCTGCACATGGAGCACACAGCTCTTCAGGAACTCAGCCATCTACAAAACCATAAACAAGAGGTTCAGGAGGCATTCACTTTTACAGCAGCGGCTGACTTGAACCACCGGTTCAACAGTAATTATCACGACACTTTCTTTCGCCTGTGTTCATCCTCATGCCTTCACCACACACCTCGCAGACTCCACCGTGCTCCTGAGTATCAGTCATGAGCCAATCAGCAGGGACTCTACCCTCCAGGTCATGGAGTCTGACGTCCCCTCCTGCATCCAGAAGGCGGCTGAGCAGCCCGGGGTTAGCGGAGAACACAGCTGCGTGGACAGGAGTGCTCCGGTCCTGACAGCGGCTAGAGAATCATATTAGGAAAGGAGTACGACCACGCACACAAGTCAGTCACAATGCCACTTTAAAGTTCTCAGTTAGATTTGTGTGAATATTTCGCATTCCCTTTGCCACAAACTAGACAAAAAAGTAATCTGTGAAGGAATCATGAAATTCCCAGTTAAGGTATGCAAGTTTTGCTTGTCCAAAAGGGAAATGCTTGCTTGCTCATATGTGTTTCAGGGTGAAGGGGCAAAGGAGTATTTATTGTAACATTTTGACTTTGATAAATTGTGTGGGTACCCGTAGAATGAACTAAAAAGTGACATTTTGAAGTGATTATGATGTTGATGAATTGATTTATTTGGCTACTTAAATCACCATAATGTATGATTAGTGCAGGAGGTATTTTGGATCACATTAATTCTGGATGAATATAATCAGGAGTGAACTTACTGATTGGGGTCAGCTCGGTACTGAAGCAGCAGCTCAGCGACTGCTTCTAGGCCCATCAGCGCAGCGCAGAACAGCGGCGTCTGGCCCAAGTGGTTGATACAGTCCACGTCCACACCTAGAGACACACCGTAACAACAACGTGCCGATGATGAACACTTGCCTCTAGATCATACCATAATACAGAATATCCATTTAAATCTAATCTGTTGCTACTGATACTGTGTACAGAATGAGTAGCCCACCCTTTCTCAATAGTTTCTCCATCTTGGCCAGGTTCTTGTCCATCGTGTATGTGTGCAGCTGTGCCTCTATTCCATCACTTTTCATCACTCCCAATTTCACAGGGCAAGGGAAGGGCCACGTTGCCATTGTGGAGGGTTCCCTGTAAATATAACACCATATTTATGTGTGTTATCCACTTCATGGATACCCTATATTAATTTGCACGGTAAGTAACTGAATAAAATGTCGCTGTTGGATTGATCCTACATTCTTCTTTGTCATTCTGAATATTGTACATTTGATGTGTATTAATCAATGGTTAAAGTAAGGAACATTTGTCACATTCATTCATTTTGATAAACATAAAACTGTGTTGGCTGAACATTTGTAACTGATGTTAGCTTCAGTTCCTCAATCAACTGATAATTAAGCTAGCTGAAGTCAAAAGTTAGAGTGGGGGATCAGGCTGCTGAACAAGTGCTGATCCCTGCCCCTCATCGGCATCAATGTTAAATGCTAGTGCTAAGTGTTACTGCTAGTGCTACTGCTAGTGCTAGTCCTGGTGCTAAGTGCTAGTATTACTGCTAGTCCTGGTGCTAAGTGCTAGTGCTAGTCCTGGTGCTAAGTGCTAGTGCTAGTCCTGGTGCTAAGTGCTAGTGTTACTGCTAGTGCTAGTCCTGGTGCTAAGTGCTAGTGCTACTGCTAGTCCTGGTCCTGGTCCTGGTGCTAAGTGCTAGTATTACTGCTAGTCCTGGTGCTAAGTGCTAGTGCTAGTCCTGGTGCTAAGTGCTAGTGCTACTGCTAGTGCTAGTCCTGGTGCTAGTGCTAGTGTGACTGCTAGTGCTAGTGTGACTGCTAGTGTGACTGCTAGTGCTAGTGTGACTGCTAGTGCTATGTTACTGCTGGTGCTAGTGTACTGCTAGTGTTACTGCTAGTGCTAGTCCTGGTGCTAAGTGCTAGTGTTACTGCTAGTGCTAGTCCTGGTGCTAAGTGCTAGTGTTACTGCTAGTGCTAGTGCTACTGCTGGTGCTAGTGTGACTGCTAGTGCTAGTGTTACTGCTAGTGCTAGTCCGGGTGCTAATTGCTGGTGCTAGTGTTGTGCTAGTGTGTTCTAGTGTGACTGTCTGAGAAGGTATTCTGTGACATTCTGTGAATGTCAAAATATAACAATGTATATTTTATTACATTGATTTATATGTGTATTGCTCCCCTTGATATTTTTTATATCTGTATATTTTATACATTTTTTTTTGTTTTGTTTTTTTACTTTTTTAATATAGTTTTTTGCTTTGAATTTCTATTCTATTTCTATTCCTATTTTGTATAATTTTATAACTGCTGTCGGGCGTTTGGCACATACGATTTTCACTTACTGCTTATACTTGTAAACTGTGAAGTGACAATAAAAAACTTGAAACTTGGGAGAAATTGGTTCATAGAATCTAAATCGAGAGTATTAGCACTAGATACGCTTTAAGGAGGGAATAGGAATTATATTACCCATATCTAGCAACGTACCTGAAAATCTTGAAGCTCACATAAAATAATATGTTCATATGCAAGTGTGGATCCAAGTCTACACACTCACAGGAAGGCGGGAACGGTAACGGTACGGGAGCCCCTAGTGGCCACGTGTGGTACTGCAACACACAGCATGTAAAGATAAAGATAAAGCTAGAACTTTATTCATGTCCCGAAGGACATTCTTTTGCCAGAGGTTGCTCAACAATACCAACAACATAAGAATAAAAACAATAGAATAAAAAATCCGCAGCGAATAGGCCTAAAAGAAAAATATAGGTAAGATATTTAGTAAACAAAACAAGTTGGTTGAAAAGTAGAATTGAGAATATACACATACATATATCTACAGAGTACATTGTACTCTGCAAAAAGAAACATTGAATATAAAAAGTAATGTTTTCTTGTTTTGCAACTACATTTTACAATGTCAACATTTTACACATACACACACACACACACACACACACACACACACTGTGTGTGTGTATGCGTGTGTACTGATGGTTCTGATGTTCTCAGTTAGTTCTCATTGATGTTAGTTCTTTTTCAGAGTGCGCATACGCTTTTCTAAATAAGGACCTGAAGAACTTGTGGAGAGTTCATTTCCCATGTCACCCACAATGTTCAGAGAGTGAGAGAAAAGAGGAGGTGGAGGATAGTAAGAACGAGGAGCAGAGACATTGCACAGCTCTGTCTAGGATGAACCAGGAGTAACTGTCCGACACTGACGAGCTGACAAGTTATTGTGTCGAGCAGTAGAAATAACTAATCAAAACAGTCCAGAATATTTGATCAATTATAGGCAGTCCTGGTCACAACTAGTTTCTCCAACCACATTCAACAAAAGGTAAAGAATCCAATCATGATCATGGAGTGGCACATTTAAAAGCAAACATTGAAAACCTGCTACATGCCAAATAAAGGGGCTTCTGCTTGGGCTCCTCCAAGATAAAGGACACAGGACGTTGTTGATGTTAAAGTTGTTTATTGCAGAGATGCAGTAGTTTGTAGGCAGAGCAGGTGGTACAATGCGTGATGTCAGCGCTGCTCCTGAGTGTGTGTGGTGATGGCTGGTTTAACCCGTGGGCATTGATGAGCCAATGCTATGTTACCAACATAGGGGGCACCCGAGTCCTTTCCCGCCTGCCTGGGAGTGGGTGCGCGACTTCAGACGACTAGATGAGACATAGAGCTTCAGGGTATGTTACTAGGTCGTACTAGTATGTTACTGGAGCTTCCAATAGATGCCTCTCTGGCGCCCTCGGTTGGCCATATTAGTTGCACTGTCCTCATGGTTCATGAAGAGTTTGGAGCGACGTATGGACACCCTAGCCGCTTTTCCACCAAAGTGAACCGAGAGCTAGTTCTGGGCTGGTGCTAGTGCCAGTTCGGAGCTGGTAAAATATCCATACACATATAAATCGATGTACTAAAATATACATTGTTATATGCTGACATTCACAGAATGTCACGGGATACCTTCCCAGACAGTCGACACAACACTAGCACCAGCAGTTGGCACCAGGACTAGCACTAACACCAGCACCAGCACTAGCAGTAACACTAGCACCAGGACCAGCACTAGCAGTAACACCAGCACAGCACTAGCACCAACACTTAGCATGCAGAATTGGCTCATGAAGCCCTTTTCGGACACTGGCAGACTGACCCCTGAACAACACACCTACAATTACAGGCTGAGCAGTGCACGATCGGTTGTGGAGATGTGTTTTGGGAGACTAAAAGGACGATGGAGATGCCTCCTAAAAAGAAACGACTGCAAGCTGGAGCTGAGCAAGAAAATGGCGCTGACCTGCTGTGTACTTCACAACATTTGTGAGGAATATGGTGACAATTTCACTGATGTGCAGACAGACAGACAGAGAGACAGACAAGCAAACATGCAGCCTCCTGTTCAGGCATTACCTGAGCATGGTAATCCAGTAGGTGCTGACATTAAGAGCTGCATTAATGGAGTATTTTAACAGAGGGGAATAGTGACCTTGTTTTTTTTTGTATATTTTATTGTGTAATTGTATAATTTTACGACCCTGTTCTGTTTTATAACTCAAATAAAAAATGTATCTTATTTGTTTCTCTGTTCTTAAAGTATACTGAAGCAGACATGTTAACAAATGTTTATTTAGAAAAACAAAAACATTATAAACAGTTGAACACAAATAAAGTGAAGACGGTGCAATGAAAAAAAATAACAACAATAGTGTTATGTATTTGCTTGGGCCTCCATCACCCGCCACCATGCGCCCCATGAACCAAGCAAGGGCATCGTTCATGTCTCTGTTTTTGCTGAAAAAATCTTTGCAATCTGCCCCTCTCAGATATTGCAGTATCATCATCGTTGTTGTGTGTTCATCTCTTCCTTTTTCCTGTGTACAAAGATCAATAGCAATCAACACAGATTCTGTGGTAGTTCATGCCATTGCAGTTATGTCAGAGCCGGTGGTTGATATATGTTTGCGTAGGCATCTGGTTGTGTCATGACTTATCTACCATGTGCTGGCCTGTTTGTGAAGACAACTGAGTTGAGCTGGTAGAAGGTGCTGGCGAGCTGGAGGCCAACGGTTCCTCCTCGCCGGCATGGACAGACAACTCTATAAACAACAAAATGAAGCCAAATGTTAAGTGACGTTGTAGGTGGGGCCAATGCAATGTAGAAAAGTACCATGTTAACGTTAGCTATTGTTACCAAGGTTACAAATAAGTAAACAGCTAAGAAATGCATAGCTGGCTGGCAACAAGGCGAAACATGTGAAAAAATAACACTTACCAGCATCAGTACTCGGCAGCAAGTTATCCTCCACTCATCAAATCTCCTGCATGGCTGTTGCCGAGTTCAAGGCGCCGTTCATTTGGCACGCCGGTCTGTTGCCGAGGACAGAGTCGAGGACATCAAAATCCCTATAGTCCTTCTTTAATTTCTTGATCTTATTTATTATTTGGACGACGCTTCTGTCGTACTCCCGCCATACTCATATCGGCTCTGGAAGCGCTTCGAAATATGCTTTTGTACGAGAAACCCCGTCCCAGCTTGTTCTGCACTTCGGCTGAGGACCACGTGCAAGGAGATAGTTTGTCTCCTCCACGGTCCACTGCTGTTTATTTTTTGCTTCCATTGGCGGGTTTGTTTTGAAATGGAGCCCAGAAAGTTTTTGCCGGACTTAACTAATCCCGCCGCCCAGCCCGCCCGCCCAGCCACTGACGTAGTCGGTTCTTAGTTGGTTCAACTCTGGCCCTGCAAAGAGTTGGGGCCAAGAACGAACCAGTTTTTCTGGCCGGGAGCCAGTTCTTTGTCTGTGGAAACAGGAAGAACTGGTTCGTTTTAGGCTCTGGCTCCGAACCGGCCCTGAAAACGCCTTGGTGGAAAAGCGCCCCCTGTGCCTCTTCTCCAAAGTCCAATTCCACCCTCCCGCGCTCCCCTATGCCAACAAATGTGCTATCCTCCACAAATCCCTCCTCAAAGTGCTCCCCTTTGATGTACCCGTGTAACAAATTGATTTCACTTTTTATTGTGTTTTTGAATATGTGCCACACGTACATTTTTTGGTTTTCGTAATGGGCCAGGTTCCTTCGCAGCTTGACAGCAAACCTTGCGTGACTTAATAAATCATTTAATGAATTGGTGTTGCACCCTTTCACTCTCTCATTCACACCAAACAGCCACAACTTTCTCCATTCCATTCTCTCTACAAACCTTACATCCCAGCATCGCTGTATCAGTTGTTTGATTTGCCCGTGGTAACTGACCAATTCCCGACATTCAACAAACTCATGAATACACGTTTCCACCCCCACTCCACAGACATCGCATTCCTTCTTCACATCCGCATCAAACCTACTAATCACCATGTTATTGAACACCCTGTTGTGCCGTAATAAAAAATCAAAGTGCTCGCATTCGCTGCTGTTCCATTTCACTCTCAGATTCATCCACATCCGTTCCACTTTCATGCCTTTCATTACACTCTTCCATACTTTCTCTCCCGCGGGCCTCCCCACCTCTCCCTTTCTCAAACATTCATACATCATTCTTGTTTTCAAGTTCACCAGATTCACTCTCCCTTCCCCTTCGCCCACATACATTTCCATCTCTCCTTCCACCCTCTCCACAGCCTCTCTTTCAATCATTCCTCTCCATTCCCTCGGCATCCCTTCCTTGATCTTTTCAACCACCCCCTCCGCCGTGCCCATCCACATCTCATCTCCCCTTTCTCTAACCTCATCTACCACCACCTGTGCCCTCATAAACCCCGGTACGTATTCGTACACTAAATCTCTTATCTTTCTAATCCCCGCTCTCCATATCACCCGGTTGTATATCGTGCTCCCCTCAAAAGTGATATTTGGATTTAAAAATATCGGCTGTTCCCACACCTGCCTCACATTTTTACACTCGTACCCCACACACTTCACAAACTCTCCCCAGTCCCCCAGCACCTCTTTATAAAACTCCGACACCCCATTCAGCATACCCCTCTTTAGCTCCATATAGACTCCGCTCTCTCCACATCCCCCACATGTATTAATCGCCTCCCTTAAAAACACCTTCCAATTGTGGTCCCCCTTATTATTTACATATCTTACCATAGTTTTCACCCTAAGTGCTTTCCTCTTCCTATCTAAATTAATCAACTTCAACCCACCATCTTTGTAGTCATTCTCCATCACCTCTCTCGCTATCCTGACTCCCTTCCCTCCCCACAAAAACTCACTCACCATTCTCTCCACATCCTTTATCACTCTATCCGGTACATCCAATACATTCATAGCATACACTAGTTTGCTCATCACCAAACCGTTTACTACCACCACCTTCCCCTTCAGCCTCAGCCCTCTCATCTTCCAAAACCCTAACGTTCTCCTAATGCCATTCACTATACCCTCAAACTGTCTGTCCCTCCCTTCCTTGCCCTCTATCCCTAGGTTCACTCCCAGCACTTTTAAATAATCCTTCTTTTCTTTCAGCCTTATCTCTTCTCTGCCTACCCTACCTACTCCTATATACATGATCTCTGATTTCTCTATGTTAACCTTAGCCCCTGACGCCCTCCCATACAGCTCTACACTATCTAACACCTCACCTACACTTTCCCTATCCGCTACTGTAACTGTTGTATCATCTGCGTATTGATATAGCAGACTCACCCCCCCTCCCGGTAATTCTACACCCTTTATTTTTGGATTTTGGCTCAGCAGCGCCGCCAACGGCTCTGCCGATATAGCATACAGCAGCGCCGAGAGCGGGCAGCCTTGCCTTACTGACCTCTCTACCCTGAACGTGTCTGTGATGATCCCATTAACTTTCACGCTGACCGCCCTATCGTACATCCTCCTAATCCATCCTACCAACCTATGCCCGAAGCCCATTGTTTCTAACACCCTGTATAGATAACCGTGATCTACCCTATCGAATGCTTTATTTAAATCCAGACTAATAACTATCCCCCCTTTACCTCCCTTAATGTAGTCTATTGTGTCCCTGATGCTGCTGATTGTGTCCGCTATATCCCTGCCCGGTATGCCTGTGTGCTTCCCACTACCGTCCCTATGACCCTCTTCATCCTATTGGCTAACACCCATGCTAGTATTTTGTAATCACTATTTAACATACTGAGTGGCCTGTAGTTTTCTAGCCTGTCCTTATCCCCTTTCTTATGTATTATTGTAACTATCCCTGTCGTCATACTTTCCGGCATCTGACCCTTCTCCTCTATCCATCTAAATAACCTGTCTAACACTGGCAATAATTCCTCCTTAAACTCTATGTAAAACTCCCCTGTTAACCCATCTATCCCTGGACCCTTATTCCTCGCTAACCCCCCTATAGCTGCATCTATTTCTTCCATCCGTATCTCTCCTTCACACCTTTCCTTGTCTTCCTCACTCAGCCTCGCTCCTACCTTCTCCAAAACCTGTCTATGCTTCCTTCATCTGTCTCTCCCTTTTGGACTTTTATAGACCAGTGATTCCCAAACTATGAGGGTACATGATATTGCAAGTGGGCCACCAAATCATGGGGAAAAAAATGTTTTATTTAAGTTTTTAGTTTTTTTTACAAAAACTTTTTAATAAAAAGAATAAATTCGTGGTTTTTTTCTTCAAAACCTTCCAAAATGCATCATCAGTGTGATACAGATAGATAGGAACTCATGGTAGAAACTCATGGGCCTACATCCGTTGATCGCCCCAGCCGGAATACGATGTGCCACGCACCTGTTTTTAAAAAATTCATTTTGAGTTGAACTTGAGGCTAATCAAAATGGATAGTTGGCTAGCATCTGGCACACTTAAAAGAAAAGAAGATAGTACATCTGTCCCGTCCACAAGTGATGTCCCACCTGTCAAGCAAAAAAGAAGAGTTCGGAGAAAGTACAGTGCTGAATATTTAGCCTTGGGGTCTTGGTTGATCTCTCCTGCGACAGCGCATTGAAACTGGCTTTCTCACAGAAGCACCTGGCAAACTTCTGTCTTCACACTGCCTGAGTATCCTGAGCTGTCCAACAGAGCTGTGCGCTTTCTGATGCCTTTCCGACGACATATCTGTGTGAGACTGGCTTTTCGGCGCTTGTGGCATTAAAGACAAAATACAGGAATAAACTGAATGTTGAGCCAGATCTTCACTGAGGCTGTCAACATTAATGTGCGCCTATTGTGGGACGGCCACGACTCAGGTTTTTGCCAGTCAACTCGTCAGATTCATGTCAAATATTCATTTCAAATATTATTATGTGTTTCTGCTTAAAATGTGATGATAAAGACTAATAAACAACTTACAATAAGGGATGCCTCTTAACCGCTTCCAGGGCATTTTCCCTGGCTCAGGAAAATAATTGATGGTTTGATTAAATTGTATTCTTTCTCATTTAAGTTTAATCGTTCTGATATTAAATGTATTTGTTTTAATTAGTTTTGAATAAACCATTCAACCAAGAAAAAATATATATATTTTTGATTTAATTTATATAGTCGACTTTTTAGCCATCCCTAGTATGTATTGTGGCAGCCGAGGGGGACGACCCAGAGGAATAATAGTGGAAGATCGTTATCACCGGCTGCCCAGGAAGGAGGATATGTCCATATTAACAGTTCCGGGGATATCAGCTCCCAAGCAGCCCAACGAGATACACCTGCAGAGAATTACTGGGAGAGCTGCACCAGCCAATCAGAGGGGATTGGCTGGTGCCCCTACATAAAGAAGGAGAGGAGAAGAAGAAGGTGGTGTATATGACCCTTGCATTGGTTGACTACGACCCCCGCCTGTCTGAGAACCACGCACCTGCCTATACCCCTGGACACGGACAACGACGATTATGGATTGGTTGAGATTGCGCATTTCCCCTACCCCTTTCCCCCAAAAAAATCTCAGTAAAGCTTTGTTTTGAATCACATTTATCTGTGGTGGACATCGATATTCTTTCATTTAATCCAGTGACTACACTAATTGCCGGAGCTGGTTCAACTGAAGAACCGGCTTGCTTTTCCACCGGCTAGAGAGCCTCGAGAGCCAACCCGCCCCCACGTCATGACGTCACTGTACGTCTGTATAAGTCTCCGCCTTCCCAGCAACGCGAGCACAACAAGAACAATGGCGGACTACATCGCGGCTTTGCAAGTCTACATGGCCATCCTACACATTTGTGGATGGCAAAGGTCTTTTCTGGGATGTATGTGTTGGCTATCCAGGAAGTGTGCACGACTGTCGTGGATTTTACCAATACTCTGACATTCGTAAGAGGGTGATCAGGAAGACCAAAGTTTGAAAGTTAAAGACTTTATTTGTCACAGCCAATAGTAACAATAAGCCTGAGTCAGATCTGCAGAGGAGACTGAATTCACTCCTCTATGACTCCGACCTATATTCACAGCGTCACGTGATCAACGTCACATGGTCTTCGTGAGATCGTGACATGGTCAACGTCACATGGTCTGCGTGACATCGTCATCGTGATGATGTAGTCGTGATAGTGTAGTCGTGATATTCCAAACCTCATTTAAAGTAACAGCAACATAGGTTCTCTTTTCTACCCTTAATTCACCCATACAGTATAATGACAAGCCATTCTTATGAATATATCGGACAATATCTCCAATATTCCCCCCTTTGGGGCTTACTTAGCCCCACCTTTTGCAATTACATTCAGACCCTTTGTGCCAGTCTCTGTAATACAATCATCTCATTCCATAGTGATATAGTGATTTAGGCTTCAAATCCTCCGACCACCAATGTGGCTCTAATCAGAGACCTAGGCCCTTATCACGAGGTACATCGAGATAAACATCTTCCTCTCTGTTCTAATGCCCAATTACAGGAAGGAAGTAAAGATCACTATGTACCTCCACAGTCCTCTGGAGTAAACCTATCTTTGTAGGGAAACCTCCTTTTAGCGGGACTGCCTCTTGTTACATCACATGGGGACTGAACTCATCATTCAATAATCAATAGTTATACAATAAAAATGGTTATAATGAGATAAACAAATCAATATGGTAAAAATCTAAAGAATATATCACAATTGTAAGCGGCTGCATGTAACTTAATCAGAGACTTGCATCTTTTTTCCCTCTGTAACATTATGTCCGAATCATCACTCTTCCACAAGACGTGAACATTTCAGACATCATATAAGTATTAAAGAATACATAACACAAAAACATAAAAACACAAAATAATAAGATATACTAAGGAACAACAAAAACTATTTCATCCATGCAAAACAAAATACTTATATAAATGAAAATATAAGAATGATCTAAGTCTTTCTGTAACACTTAACTATTTCATAATTTCACTATTTCTCAACAGTAACAGTATACAATCTTCATATCAATTATAATTTCACATCTTGTGACAGTTTTTCTGGAACTCTTTTTACATGTCTCCTTCATGTCATATTATCATTGTCCAATGAGAACATTGTTCATTCCTTCATTCAATGATCTTCATGTATTGGTGTGCTGTATGCATATGTGGGGTTTTGGGCAGTATTGTAGTTTTCTTTATCTTCAGATCACTGACGTGACCCACATGGAGAGGTTACCAGCACGATCGTATGTGAGCCTCCTCTTCAATCGTCTTTCAGAGATTAAGCCGTCATTGGCCCATACCAATCATCCTCATCATCACCATGGCCGTTCTTTCCCACATATTCCCATTCTAACCTTTTTGTCTCAATTATGTCTCCCACTGTGAAGACCATCTCTTTTTCCATCCTAGACGCTATCATGGATCTCAGTATGGGAATACAACAACAAAAAATCAATCCCATTAACATTACTACTACCACGACTGTCACACCCATTTTCATCAACATACCTCCCCAATTTCCCAACCTAAAATCCAACCATGAAAACCAATCTTGCCCATGTCCTGCGTTACTTGCCACCTCCTTTCTTAGTTTCTTAAGTTTTTTCATTGCAATTGTGAATGAGCCTTCAGGAGCGGTATTATTTGGGATAAAGGTGCAGCACATGTCTCCTATGAGAGCACATACTCCTCCTTTCTCTGCCAGCAGCCAATCTAAGGCTTGTCTATTTTGCCAAGTCATAGCGCTTGTAGCGTCCAATTGTGCCCCTAAAGCGGATAACGCATCGTCAGTATAGTTAAAAAACATCTGCTGGTTATAATAGATATAATTAATCCATTCTGCATTCTTAGCCACACCTATTGCTGGTATTATTGCTTCAAATCCTGCTGCTATCTCATTTCGTGCCTTGAATTTATTGGGTATGCCTCTGGGTTGTCCTATACTGTCAAGTATTACATCTGGGTCCGGCTCATAAGCTCTTCTATGCCTGCGTAATTCATTAGTTGCTAGGCTAGGGTCTTCCTCCTCCAGAGAAGGTAATATCACGACTTCCGTAACTGCTTGTACTCTGGCGCATCTACCTTTCCAAATTGTAGGGAGTGTGGAACGGAGCTTCTTTTTTCCGCAGATCCAAAACTGATCAGCCACCACTAAATCCTGTGTTTGGAATTCGCAAAACCCCCGCACTCTCATCTGGTATTTCATAAGGTTGTCTGCTCTCTGGCCACCTTTTATAGCAGTCCATATACCATTTCTTGTAATATTCCAAATCATATCACATAGGTCCTCTGATATTATACCTACATCCTCAGCATTTACATCTCTGTCATCATTTTGGTAGCATTCTAATCCCTTCTCTATGTATGGATCCTCCGTTTCAGGTATTGTTAAATCACTAATTTGATTGGACAGACCTATACCAATGTCTTGACATGCTCTCCTGGCTCTTGACAAAGGGTTACTTATCCCATATACTCCAGGTTGGTATGGTCGCCTTTTGCATTTACTTGATCCTACAATTATCAAACATTGTGCCGAACATGCCATTCTAAAATTCCTTCTTGAGTCATTTCTTGTACTCTCTAACTCTTCTTCACATAATGTCCAAGTATATTTAGTATTTGTTAAGTACAATGTATCTTGGCGATTTCTAGTACACATATAACAGTCTGTTTTTTTTATTTGTTCTCCAGTAAATGCCACCCACTTATACCAATTGTTTACTTTTGCCTGTTTATACAACCAGTCCTGAGTTCTTATCACAATTGTATTTCCAAAGGATTCAGGATTGGACTGTCTTGGCGCTCTTGATTTTGAGGAGTTATTTGTACTTTTAGCTTCCTCTTTTTCCTCAGGAATAATTGTCTGTTTTTCAAACCTCTCAAATTCAAGCGTTGATGATGCAATCCTATCTATAATAATCTCAGAATTTAATGTTGATACTGTAGTCATCTTTGTAGTACCATTACTTATTCTTGCCGAATTTCTCGAGACTGGCTGTTCCTGCAACACTTTCATATTCTCCCTAATGCTGTCTCCTGATACTGGCTATTCCAGGTCTGCCGTGTTATTGGTGCTTCCTCCTTCCTCTGGCTCCACCCTTGGACCAACGGCATCTGCCAGAGGCCGTAGAGTATCTAGGAGCATACTCATCTGTTTCGGCATCCTCGCTTTGGTGCTGTAGCTCCCGACTCGGCTGGGTCTGGTTTTCAGTAAGTTGCGGTTGTGGAAACAGGAAGAACTGGTTCGTTTTAGGCTCTGGCTCCGAACCGGCCCTGAAAACGCCTTGGTGGAAAAGCGCCCCCTGTGCCTCTTCTCCAAAGTCCAATTCCACCCTCCCGCGCTCCCCTATGCCAACAAATGTGCTATCCTCCACAAATCCCTCCTCAAAGTGCTCCCCTTTGATGTACCCGTGTAACAAATTGATTTCACTTTTTATTGTGTTTTTGAATATGTGCCACACGTCCATTTTTTAGTTTTCGTAATGGGCCAGGTTCCTTCGCAGCTTGACAGCAAACCTTGCGTGGCTTAATATAATTTAATGATCATTGGTGTTGCACCCTTTCACTCTCTCATTCACACCAAACAGCCACAACTTTCTCCATTCCATTCTCTCTACAAACCTTACATCCCAGCATCGCTGTATCAGTTGTTTGATTTGCCCGTGGTAACTGACCAATTCCCGACATTCAACAAACTCATGAATACACGTTTCCACCCCCACTCCACAGACATCGCATTCCTTCTTCACATTCGCATCAAATCTACTGATCACCTTGTTATTGAACACCCTGTTGTGTCTTAATAGAAAGTCAAAGTGCTCGCATTCGCTGCTGTTCCATTTCACTCTCAGATTCATCCACATCCTTTCCACATTCAAGCCTTTCATTACACTCTTCCATACCTTCTCCCCCGCCGGCCTCCTCACCTTTCCCTTCCTCAAGCATTCATACATCATCCGTGTTTTTAAGTTCACCAGATTCACTCTCCGTTCCCCTTCGCCCACATACATTTCCATCTCTCCTTCCACCCTCTCCACAGCCTCTCTCTCTATCATCTCCCTCCATTCCCTCGGCATCCCTTCCTGATCTTTCAACCACCCCCTCCGCCGTGCCATCCACATCTCATCTCCCCTTTCTCTAACCTCATCTACCACCACCTGTGCCCTCATAAACCCCGGTACGTATTCGTACACTAAATCTCTTATCTTTCTAATCCCCGCTCTCCATATCACCCGGTTGTATATCGTGCTTCCTTCAAACGTGATTTTTGGATTTAAAAATATAGGCTGCTCCCACACCTGCCTCACCATTTTTTACACTCGTAGCCCCAACACACTTCACAAAACTCCCCCAGTCCGCCCAGCACCTCTTTATAAAACCCGACACCCCATTCACATAGCCCCTCTTTAAGCTCCATATAGGACTCCGCTCTCTCCACATCCCCCACATGTATTTATCGCCTCCCTTAAAAACACCTTCCAATTGTGATCCCTCTTGTTATTTAAATACCTCACCATCATTTTCACCCTAAGTGCTTTCCTCTTCCTATCTAAATTAATCAATTTCATCCCGCCATCTTTGTAATCATTTTCCATCACCTCTTTCGCTATCCTGACTCCCTTCCCTCCCCACAAAAACTCACTCACCATTCTCTCCACATCCTTTATCACTCTATCTGGTACATCCAACACATTCATAGCATACACTAGCTTACTCATCACCAATCCGTTCACTACCACCACCTTCCCCTTCAGCTTCAACCCTCTCAATTTCCAAAACCCTAACGTTGTCCTAATGCTATTCACTATCCCTTCAAACTGTCTATCTCTCCCTTCCTTGTCTTCTATCCCGAGGTTCACCCCCAACACTCTGAAATAATCCGTCTTCTCTTTCAATCCTATTTCTACCCTACCTACTCCTATATACATAATCTCTGATTTTTCTATGTTCACCTTTGCCCCTGACACCCTCCCATACAGCCCTACGATATCCAATACCTCAACTACGCTTTCCCTGTCCCTGACTGTAACAGTTGTGTCGTCTGCATATTGATATAGTAAACTCACCTCCCCTCCCGGTAGCTCTACGCCCTTGATTTTTTGATTTTGGCTCAGCAGCACCGCCAACGGCTCTGCCGACAATGCATACAACAGAGCCGAGAGCGGGCAGCCTTGCCTGACTGACCTCTCTAACCTAAATGTGTCTGTGATGATCCCATTAACTTTCACACAGCTGACCGCCCTATCGTACATCCTCCTAATCCATCCTACCAACCTATGCCCGAAGCCCATTGTTTCTAACACCCTGTATAGATAACCGTGATCTACCCTATCGAATGCTTTATTTAAATCCAGACTAATAACTATCCCCCCTTTACCTCCCTTAATGTAGTCTATTGTGTCCCTGATGCTGCTGATTTTGTCCGCCTATATCCCTGCCCAGTATGCTGTATGCCTGTGTGCTTCCCACTACCGTCCCTATGACCCTCTTCATCCTATTGGCTAACACCCATGCTAGTATTTGTAATCACTATTTTAACATACTGAGTGGCCTGTAGTTTTCTAGCCTGTCCTTATCCCCTTTCTTATGTATTATTGTAACGTATCCCTGTCGTCATACTTTCCGGCATCTGACCCTTCTCCTTATCCATCTAAATAACCTGTCTAACACTGGCAATAATTCCTCCTTAAACTCTATGTAAAACTCCCCTGTTAACCCATCTATCCCTGGACCCTTATTCCTCGCTAACCCCCCTATAGCTGCATCTATTTCTTCCATCCGTATCTCTCCTTCACACCTTTCCTTGTCTTCCTCACTCAGCCTCGCTCCTACCTTCTCCAAAACCTGTCTATGCTTCCTTCATCTGTCTCTCCCTTTTGGACTTTTATAGACCAGTGATTCCCAAACTATGAGGGTACATGGTATTGCAAGTGGGCCACCAAATCATGGGGAAAAAAATGTTTTATTTAAGTTTTTAGTTTTTTTTTACAAAAACTTTTTAATAAAAAGAATAAATTCGTGGTTTTTTTCTTCAAAACCTTCCAAAATGCATCATCAGTGTGATATCGATAGATAGGAACTCATGGTAGGAACTCATGGGCCTACATCCGTTGATCGCCCCAGCCGGAATACGATGTGCCACGCACCTGTTTTTAAAAAATTCATTTTGAGTTGAACTTGAGGCTAATCAAAATGGATAGTTGGCTAGCATCTGGCACACTTAAAAGAAAAGAAGATAGTACATCTGTCCCGTCCACAAGTGATGTCCCACCTGTCAAGCAAAAAAGAAGGGTTCGGAGAAAGTACAGTGCTGAATATTTAGCCTTGGGGTCTTGGTTGATCTCTCCTGCGACAGCGCATTGAAACTGGCTTTCTCACAGAAGCACCTGGCAAACTTCTGTCTTCACACTGCCTGAGTATCCTGAGCTGTCCAACAGAGCTGTGCGCTTTCTGATGACTTTTCCGACGACATATCTGTGTGAGACTGGCTTTTCGGCGCTTGTGGCATTAAAGACAAAATACAGTCAAGCATTTGGTGTCTGCCATGCAACATCATCCTTCTCATTAGGTGAGTCAACATTAATGTGCGCCTATTGTGGGACGGCCACGACTCAGGTTTTTGCCAGTCAACTCGTCAGATTCATGTCAAATATTCATTTCAAATATTATTATGTGTTTCTGCTTAAAATGTGATGATAAAGACTAATAAACAACTTACAATAAGGGATGCCTCTTAACCGCTTCCAGGGCATTTTCCCTGGCTCAGGAAAATAATTGATGGTTTGATTAAATTGTATTCTTTCTCATTTAAGTTTAATCGTTCTGATATTAAATGTATTTGTTTTAATTAGTTTTGAAATAAACCATTCAACCAAGAAAAAATATATATATTTTTGATTTAATTTATATAGTCGACTTTTTAGCCATCCCTAGTATGTATTGTGGCAGCCGAGGGGGACGACCCAGAGGAATAATAGTGGAAGATCGTTATCACCGGCTGCCCAGGAAGGAGGATATGTCCATATTAACAGTTCCGGGGATAATCAGCTCCCAAGCAGCCCAACGAGATACACCTGCAGAGAATTACTGGGAGAGCTGCACCAGCCAATCAGAGGGGATTGGCTGGTGCCCCTACATAAAGAAGGAGAGGAGAAGAAGAAGGTGGTGTATATGACCCTTGCATTGGTTGACTACGACCCCCGCCTGTCTGAGAACCACGCACCTGCCTATACCCCTGGACACGGACAACGACGATTATGGATTGGTTGAGATTGCGCATTTCCCCTACCCCTTTCCCCCAAAAAAATCTCAGTAAAGCTTTGTTTTGAATCACATTTATCTGTGGTGGACATCGATATTCTTTCATTTAATCCAGTGACTACACTAATTCCCCTCAGTGTCACAGTATGATGATGCATATATGTATATGAAATATCTGATTGAATTGTACACGTGCGTAAAATGCCTGTGTGGGCCGCGAATACTTTCAAGTGGGCCTTGAGTCCAAAAAGTTTGGGAACCGCTGTTATAGACAATCTTGACAACTTTCATGTGGCCCACCATTCATTTCAAATGTTATGAGATGTAGGGAATATAATTCCAATTTTAAAGGGTAGCTAGTGTTTAAAATTACAGGGGGACCACAATGCACCGTCCATCTACTCTAGAATACATGACCCAGTTGATATACTGAATGAAAGAACATATACAGTATAACACACACACATATATAATTGAACTTCTGGAATTGTCCCCTAGTGACCCATAATGATGAGTTTGTATTTTAGAAGTCTTTAGCCCTATTCACACGGGACTAGTATTACCTGGGGACCTCATGTGATTTAGAAATTACCCCCCCCACGTCTGTTTCGTGCAGCGCATTCGCACGAGATAAGCGAAGTCTGTATTTTTACTTGAATTTACTGATATTATCCCCTGGATATAATGTCAAGGTGCAGCAAGAGCAACAGCAAGAGCAATGGCTGCTGAGCAAAAGCAAAACAGGCATTGGACGCGCGAAGAGACACTCGGTTTAATTGCTGTGTGGGGTGAACCACGTTACCAAAAGCAATTTGATCAAATGGTGCACAACCACACCGTTTGGGAAAATATTCACAAAGACCTTGTACTCCGGTGCCCGTCTGTACAGGACTTCGGAGATTGGACCAAGTGTCGAGAAAGGTTGGACTATCTGCGATGAAAGTACCGTGACAGCCTCAAAAACAATAAGAAAGCCGGATCAGACCCCATTAAGTGTCCTTATTTTGATGAACTGGATGCTGTTCTAGGTAAGATTAATTAGGGTGCCTTTGCAATGCAAAGCACACTATTACTCTCCATCATACTTATCTTTTTAGGGTGCCTTTGCAATGCAAAGCACACTATTACTCTCCATCATACTTATTTTATTAGGGTGCCTTTGCAATGCAAAGCACACTATTACTCTCCATCATACTTATATTATTAGGGTGCCTTTGCAATGCAAAGCACACTA